>JAKVIS010001793.1:0-29415 GCA_033119425.1 Bufotes viridis
CGTCATGTGACAAGTGCCCTTTTTTTTTATTTAAGCCCCTGCCCTTCAAAATGTCTGTGCACGTCCCTGGTGCAAACCCTCCACAAAGTCTCAAAAGTTTGTGCAAGGTTTGTACAAATGGACATTTTTCCTCATGCAAGATCAATCTGTGTGAACAAAAATGCAGCATGTTTTATATTTTATGATTTTTCCATAGAAAGACACGATATAAATGAATGGGTCTATATTAAGAACACAACGAAACATAGAACATGTATTGTTACGTTTTTAACACAGGACTTGCCTATTTAACTAAATGGATCGGTGAAAAAAATATTATAATAATAATATTTATTTACATCGCGCCAACATATTTCAAAGCACTTTACAATCAGGGGGTTCAAGTACAAGCAGAGTCACAAATAACATAGCAGCAAACAAGTCAACAATTAAAAAAAAGAGGAATGAGGGCCCTGCTTGCATGAGTTTACAATCTGTGAGGAGATACTGTAGAGGTGAGACAAAAGATAAAAGTGCTTGTTTTGTACACTGGTTCAGCCATCTTAACACAATAGGGGAGTAGATATATGGCCTCATTCCCATTTCTGTGTCAGTGTCACTTCTGTAAAAAAAAAAGTACGCGTTTCATACGTGGAGATGTCCATGAAGGATCCGTGGTTGGTCCGTGTGTCCGTTTTTAATATCCGTGTGTCATCTGTAATTCACTGACGTTGCTCAGCTGAAAATTAATTTCCAAAGAATCTACTATTAGTCATCAGTGAAAAACAAATGCAATACGGACACAACACTGACCCGCCTCTTTTTTTTGGCTTTACTGCAGTCCTCTGTGCATGTGCCAGTCTGTAGTTTGAAATCAAGCGGCATGGGCAGAAGTAACCGGTGCATGCGCAGAGGACTGCAGTGAAGCCAAAAAAGGGGCAGGTCAGCGCAGCATCGTCTTTCCTCCAGCAGGCGCGCGATTTGTGAGGGAGAAGAGGAGGTAATAATAGGAATGGAGGGCGGGTCAGAGGGGTGAAAGGTGTGTGGATTTCTGGGAACATCGGCAGTAACGCCGCCCCTGGGCACCTTCCAAAATTAATTAGCATAAGTTTTAAAAGTCTTTTATGGAACTTCTCGCGGAGGGACTGCACAAATAAAGATACCACTGGAATTAGGGCACAGGAGTCTATAACCTGATCTGAGCAGTCTAAAAGGCTCAGATTAGGTGAAAGACTTCCTTTAACATACCCAAGACAGTTTTCTATTGACTCAGCATGCTGCGGTTTGCTCTCCGGTATGAGAATGGAACGGAATGCATTTTGGAGCATTCCATTCTGTTCAGTTACGTTTTGTCCCCATTGACAATGAATGGGGACAAAATGGAAGCCTTTTTTTTCCGGTATTGAGACCCTATCATGGATCTCAATACCGGAAAATATTAACGCTAGTGTGAAAGTAGCCTAACTTTCACTGACAGAACTCACGCGAGTTTAAGGCCACTCATGTGCATGAGCCCTAAAACAGATAGCACTGCGTGTGAAACCTGCCTGTGTGCATGAGCCCTAAATGCACCACACTTATTAAGAGCCGTACATCTTTTAATAAAATAGGAGCAATCCTCATGAACTACCCAGTCAAAATATGCTATTAATTTATGTGGGACATTGGTGCCAATTTTGTTCTGTAAATAAAGTCCTACATATCTTGCAAAAAAAGAAGGAATATTTTGAAAGACTAAGACATATTTAGCCCAATCTTCATGGTGATGAAATACTGTACATATAATGTAAGTGGTAAGAAACTCATATTATGACTATGATGTATAGGCCACTATCAGTGAATACATCTAAAGTAATTCAATAAAATGAAACACTGATTATGTTCTGATCTAAAAATCCTAAATTCTTGTCATTTAAGATATAGAATATTTATACCATCCAGACAGCAGTTATTCACTGCCCATCAGTACCTTCAGCAACATAGGAGTTAATCCTTCAGTATGCCACTAAAAGCTTGCCTTTGCTCTATCTGCCTGATAGGAGCTTTCTAGTTTACAAGGATGCTGGCCAGCTCTATCCAATCAAGACCTGCCTTCCTTTGAAAAGGGAGGGGTGGTAGCAGCTAATGGAGAATCAATCACCCTCCTCCTCCTCCTCGTCTTCCTGTCTCCTCCATTGCACATTCACAATAGCTGGTGCATCAGCTGCTAAACCTGTACCAGCTGTGAGCTGATGACCCAGCCTCCTGCATGTAAATTCTCTAGGCATGACCACTGCGCTGAGGACTAATTCACCTAACACATCCCAAAGATGAGGGATTGCAGCATCTTCAAGGGCCTTTCATCGCACAACAAAAGTGCTCTATTCTCTATGATGTAAATGAATCGTTTCAGAGATGTTCCCCTGGCAGATGAGGGCTAAGATGGAAGACGTTTCTGCGTAACAATTTTCCATGATTATTTACTTTGCAATCAACTGAATCTTCCTCTGGGAAGACAGGTAGGTCTCCAATAATCACAATCCTATAGATGTACCTGCCCCTTGTGATATCATTTTTCTGAGGCATGCTCCCCATCGTATAAGTAAAATATAAGGCCCAGTGTATTAGATGGAGACAGTCCTACCAGGATATTGATGGTGAAGATACTTATATTATGTGAAAAATTCAATACTGTATGCATTTGGTGTTAAGTTTCTAATAAGACCACAGATATGTGTAATGATTGACATCTTTAGATCATATTAGACAATATAAATTAAAAAAGACTCTTCCCTTAAATTGGGCAGTGGTGGTGTCAGTAGATGAACACGCCTCAAGATAATACATAATGCAAATACAAGTCAGCCATGTGCATGGTGATGAGGGCCTTAGCAAGTTTAGTAGTATTGAAGGGCCTCCGAGTTTATTGAGACCTGAAGTAACCAAAAGTGCATCCTTACACTTGACCTAATGAATGGACAGTACAGAGATCTCTCCAATGATCTATTTGTAGCCAAGACTGTAGCTGTAACAAAAGTACATCTGGACATCCAGTATGTCTTCTACAAGGATTTCTATATGCACATAGAAGGGGATACTTTACTGTAAGAGCAGTGAAATTATGGAACTCTCTGCCAGAGGAGGTTGTGATGGTGAACTCACTAAAAGAGTTTAATGGGGTCCTGGATGGACTCCTTTAAATAAATATAGATATAGATATATTACAAATTTTGAGGTTCTAGATTTGTGGACATGGGGTACTGATTTATTTGGTGCTAGACTTATATATTTGGAGAGATTTATCAAAGATGGTGTAATGGAAAGCTGGCTTAGTTTAGCAGCCACTCAGATTCCACCCTACATTTTTCAGTACTCATTTGGAAAATGAAAGGAGGATTCTGATTGGTTGCTTTTGGCAACTAAGCCAGTATTCTTTTCAACAGTTTTGATAAATCCCCCCATTGGTTCTAATTTTACTTTTGACAAATGACATGAAAGCTGCCTTTGTTATTCTTTGTTTAGGGCTATAATCTGCTTTTATATTCCTGCAATACCTGCTGAACAGTACAAAGAGATGGGGACCACAGAGGCCACATTGCGTATGGAAAATGTTGATGTGGAAGTTAAAGAAGAATGGCAGGATGAGGAGTTTCCAAAGTGAGTTCCTTACGTGTAAGCATCTATGCGATGTTGTATAATAGAGAAATGGATTGTGAGTTAATAATCTAAACATAATATAAACTATAAATAAAGCTTAGCACAAACATATTACTCTAGATACAAAATTAGTAAAAGCATTATTATTTTTGGGTGCAATATCACTAAGAACCCCTGAAGACATTACTGAAGTCTTCAGAGACTCTGAAAGATTCCAATTTTTATCAAATACCAATAGACCAGATGAAGGAATCTCAAGAGTTTGAGTCATACATTGGAAGTTCACTGCATCTTTTTATTGCTGGATCAAGATAGAACATCCATGTGGAGACCAAAGAGCACTCTTCCTAGGGATAAGTTTACCTGCAACAGATTTGATGCAGAAATATTTGCAACTGTCCTGTTTATCTGAATGTGGCATGCATAAATCAATGCACATGCTGCAGAAACAATCCCATTCAGATATATGGAATACATTTTCAGTAGCAGATGTTTCTGCAACAAAGTCCACATGCTTGTCCATGGAGTCATTGGATGTTAATCTTCTAACTGTCCTATTAAAATTGGAAAAACTCTCACAAAAATGTCACCTTTTTTATTGAAGACTTTTTATGTGTGTCTGCAGTAAATCTTGTTGGCACACAACTCAGGGGACATTGCATTTTTAACCCCCTAGTGACATAATTTTAGCCTTAGGGACCAATAATATTTTCCCCTTTTGTTAGCAGTCATAACTTTTTAATTTTTTTCTTCTATATTTTCTTATTTTGTGGGATTAGTTGTAGTTTTCTTAGGAACTATTTTGGGGTATATATAGTGTATTAAGAAACTTTAATTATTTTATTTTTAGGGAGAAAGGTAAAAAGCAGCAATTTTTACATTATTTTGTGGAATTTTTTTACGGCGTTTACGGGGTGGTAAAAATAATTAAATAATAATAATAATTATTTTATTAAGAGGGTCAGTTCAATGATGATAATACCACATTTCTATGTTTGTTTTACTATTTTTCCTTTCCTCCAGCAACCTGTCAGCACAACAACTGCTCCCTCATTCTCCTCAAGACTGACAGGGAGGGGGGGGAGCGGCTGCTTTAGCTGCTCATATCGCCGGTTCGGTACCAAGCTTTTAAACAATGCCCGAATGACAGCTTTATCTTCAGTACATGGGAAAATATCACTGTTAGAAAATGGGATGCTGTGAATGCTGCTGAAAGTGAAAGTAAAAGCAGCTTTTACTCGCGATTATTCCTGACTTGATTTCTAACAGTGATATCTCCTGTTTAGCTTGGACTAATGATGTAATTGAAATGCCATTAAGTGCCATTAAATGCCTTTTAAACAAGACCAGGCTTCTAGCTGCTACCATTAAGGAGATATCAGCAGCTAAAGCAGCCCTCCCCCCTTCTACTTCTGCCCAATATCAGAGCTTGGGCAGAACAGTTAAAGGGGTTATCCAATACTAATAAAAGCCCCCCCCCCATATGCCAGGCCCCCCACGCTAAATAAATTTACCAGGGTCCCCGCTCCCTGAGCTGCTCCTTGAGGGTCGAGCAGCCAATGGCAGGCGGGGACAGGGACGAGCCTCCCTAGCGTCACCCGCGATGCTAGTAAGGCTCGTCCTTGTCCCCGCCTGCCATTGGCTGCCCCCCCCCCCGTGCATGTTTTCATCCATGCACAACGAGAAGCAGCAGCAGCGGTGCAGGGACCAGGAGCAGTGCAGGGAGCCGGAACCCGGATAAGTATATTTAGTGTAGGGGGCACAGCATATGGGGGGCTTTAAGTACTTTTCCTACAGCCCAAGCTGAGCTTGGGCAAAACAATTAGGTGGTTAAACAATGCTGTTCCAGTTGCTGTGGTGCCCAAGATCTGTTCTCATGGTCTGAATTACTGTACAGTGCTTCTTTCAATGGCAGATGTAGAGGGACAGTCTGTTGGTCATACTGAATCATACTGCTCAAAACTCTCATGATAAATCACCCCTTGAAGAGGGTTTTCCCTAGATTGCAACAAGAAGCTCTCACTCTGAAACAGCTTATCCAAGCATTCAATAACTGCCACAACAGGATCCCCTTTATTAACTAATGGCTTGGGAACCTAATAGAAGCAGAGGGGTTGTCCACACTAGACCATTCCTTTAATATGGTGGTGGTGTTTGTGGAAAGAGGAGGCTCTGTGTAAGTTCAAGCATCCCATAGGAAGGGACATAGGTGCCACCTACCATTGGGCATCATAGAAGTAGTAGTTGGTTCCTTTATGAGATGCATGTCCTCTAAACTATTCATCCCAGATTATTTTTTTTTTATATAAAGTATTTTCTACTAAAGCAGGAAGGAAAAAGTAAATAAATAACTCTCCTGCACTATGCTGGCCAATAAAACAAGTAGCTTATCTACATATTTTAAAATGCACTATTCAAAGTTCAGTTTCATGGTCTTTTTGGTCAGGTCCTGCTAGCTGCAGCTGCAATGTAGCCATGGTCTTTTAGCACATAATGGCTTAGTGTCTACAACAGGAAACACTTTGTCTAATGTCCATTCATTCATGTCTAAGCAGATGCAGTCTTACAGATGCAAACTAGTGTAAATAAACTAACTATAGAATGATAAATTATCACCACTGTTCATCTGGTGAAATGCATCGTATTTATCAGAAGTAACATTCCTTAAAGGGGTTGGCCACTTTCTAGTTACTGTTAACCAATGTGTATGTAAGATGATTACATGGCACTTACTGACATAGCCTTTGTTTAACTTTTGTGCCATTTCTAAATTCCATAAGATTCCAGAGATCCTGTCCATAAAATGGCTGCCGATGGAGGGTCATGTGATCAGGCAAATCACCTTCATTTCCTGTTTCCTCTATTCAAATATACTGTACCTGCTCTTGAAATGGTGGGAGTTTAGTGTAGGTGCAGTGTAACCTTCCATCAGTGGCCATTTTATGGACAGGACATTTGTGTGTAAGCACAGAAGATTTACCTAAAAAGGGGACAAGGTTTATGAAATATAGCAAATGGTAAGATTATCAACAAAGGCTATATGAGTAAGTGCCATAATTTTACATACACTTTGGTCACAAGTATCCACAAAGTGGCCAACCCCTTTAATACTAGGGATGTGTGTTGTACATGGCTTCTGTTCTGAGAAAAGTTTGCCAGGATTTTTTTTTCATAATGCTGGCTGGCTGATTTTAGATGGCCATAAGGTGGCTGCAATACCCAGTTTTATGTGGTTCTGCTGAATAGGACTTAAAGGCATTATCAGCTTCTTCTTTTTTTTTTTTTTTTTTTAAGTTTTTTTTAAGTTTTAAAAAACCATGTTTTTGTGTGGCCATTTTCTTTGAGTCCTATTTTTTAAAATTTTTCTGGCAATGGTCTTGTGCGAGGGCTAGTTTTTTGATAGATTTTTGAATTACTTGATTAGGGGGAAAGGGGCGCTTTTTTTATAAACCTAAACTTTTTTTTTATAAAACACCTTTTTACATTTTATTTTTTGTAGTTTACACTTTGTGTCCCTCAGGTCATACAACACAGTTGGGGGACAATACTTTAACTTTTTTTTTTTTTTATTGCTCATTTCTCCTGTAACTGGGGCTGACATAGTATTCACAGTTATAGGAGGAATACAACCTCCAGAGAGGCTGTACAATATTATACACACAGCCTCACTGCAGGGCTGATCGAGGTCTCAGGAAGACCCAGCAGCTTAATGGGCCAGAACAGAAAGCAGGATAGCGCTTCCTGATCTGTATACACAGTGCTCTTTCCATGCTGTGTATACTGCGATCCAGGAACCATGTCCCTGCCTTCTTTTTGGGGTGCCCTGCTGTCACTGACAGCAGGCCCCCCACTCAGCACCTGCACAATTAGCATGCAGATGTAATCTCTGAATGGACATTCCAGAACGTTCTGACTGCCAGGACATTTATAGTCTATGGGTGGTCAGGAACTGGTTAAGCCCTTAACCACCTCCCAACCGCCTAACGCAGGGATGCGTCCTGCGGGCGGCCGGGATGTTCCTCCTTGACGCATCGGCGTGTTATCTCACGAGTATCGCGACGGCAGGGAGTTTAACTACAGCCTGCCAGCGCTGATCATGCACTGGCAGGCTGTAGATGTTAAAAAAACGCCATCTAAATCACATATCAGACACTGTTTTGTAAACAGCGTCTGATATGCCTGCTGCCTGCTCCTCTGGTGGTCCCTTTTGCTTGGGACCACCAGAGGACACAGGCAGCTATGTAAGTGCACCAATCACCACACACAAACCCCCCCCCCCCCGGTCACTGATTAACCCCTGATCACCCCATGTTACTCCCCTGATCACCCCCTGTCACCCCCCCTGTCACTAATCACCCCCCTGTAAGGCTCATTCAGACGTCCGTGTGTGTTTTGCGAAACCACGGATTCGCGGATCCTCAAAACACGGACACCGGCAATGTGCTTTCCGCATTTTGCGGATCCACACATTGCCAGAACTAAATAGAAAATGCCTTTTCTTGTCTGCAATTGCGGACAAGAATAGGACATGCTCTATCTTTTGAGGATGCTGATGCGGAGAGCACATAGTGTGCTTTGCGCATCACCGCCGGCCCCATTCACACTGAATGGGTCCGCATCTATCCTGCAGAATTGCGGAATAGATGCGGATATTTTTGCAGACGTGTGAATGGGGCCTTACTTCGCAAGCACTCCTGTGTCCTTTCCCCTCTTTTTTTTTTTTTTTTGCACATTTTTTGGCAGAGATTTTTTCGTCCACATTGATTGATGCGAATGAAGAAATCTGTGCCATTCATTACCCGTATGCTCAATATAAGGAGAATAGCAGAAACTCCTCATGCTGGCCATACATGTAATGATTGCGTAGACCCCCAAATGCCAGGGCAGTATAAACACCCCACATGTCACCCCATTTTGGAAAGAAGACACCCCAAGGTATTCCGTGAGGGGTATGGTGAGTTCATGTAAAATTTTATTTTTTGGGCAGTATATATACCCCACAAGTGACCCTATTTTGGAAAGAAGACACCCCAAGGTATTCCGTGAGGGGCATGGTGAGTTCATAGAAGATTTTTTTTTTGGCACAAGTTAGCGGAAATTGACCTTTTTTGTTTTTTCTTACAAAGTCTCATATTCCACTAACTTGTGACAAAAAATAAAATTTTACATGAACTCACCATATCCCTCACGGAATACCTTGGGGTGTCTTCTTTCTAAAATGGGGTCACTTGTGGGGTATTTATACTGCCCAGGCATTTTAGGGGCCCCTAATGCGTGAAAAGTAGTTTAGAATCCAAATGCGTAAAAATGCCCTGTGAAATCCTAAAGGTACTCATTGGAATTTGGGCCCCTTTGCGCATCTTGGCTGCAAAAAGTGTCACTCATGTGGTATCGCCAGTACTCAGGAGAAGTAGGGCAATGTGCTTTGGGGCGTATTTTTACTTATACCCATGCTCGGTGTGAGAAATATCTCTGTAAATGACAACTTTTAACTTTTTATACAAAGTTGACAATTTACAGAGATATTTCTCTCACCCAGCATGGGTATATCTAAAAATACACCCCAAAACACATTTCCTACTTCTTCTGAGTACGGCGATACCACATATGTGCCACTTTTTGCAGCCTAGGTGCATAAAGGGGCGTAAAGTCCAACGAGTACCTTTAGGCTTTACAAGGTTGCTCACAATTTAGCCCCGCCCAAACTGCCAGAACAGTAAACACACCCCACAAATGACCCCATTTTGGAAAGAAGACACCCCAAGGTATTCATTGAGGGGCATAGTGAGTCTGTGGGAGATTTTATTTATTTTTTGCCAGAAGTTAGCAGAAATGGAAACTTTATTATTATTATTTTTCCTCAGAAAGTGTAATTTTCCGCTAACTTGTGAAAAAATGAAATCATACATGAACTCACCATATCCCTCACGGAATACCTTGGGGTGTCTTCTTTCTAAAATGGGGTCACTTGTGGGGTATTTATACTGCCCAGGCATTTTAGGGGCCCCTAATGCGTGAAAAGTAGTTTAGAATCCAAATGCGTAAAAATGCCCTGTGAAATCCTAAAGGTACTCATTGGAATTTGGGCCCCTTTGCGCATCTTGGCTGCAAAAAAGTGTCACTCATGTGGTATCGCCGTACTCAGGAGAAGTAGGGCAATGTGTTTTGGGGCGTATTTTTACTTATACCCATGCTCGGTGTGAGAAATATCTCTGTAAATGACAACTTTTTAACTTTTTTTATACAAAGTTGACAATTTACAGAGATATTTCTCTCACCCAGCATGGGTATATCTAAAAATACACCCCAAAACACATTTCCCTACTTCTTCTGAGTACGGCGATACCACATATGTGCCACTTTTTTGCAGCCTAGGTGCATAAAGGGGCGTAAAGTCCAACGAGTACCTTTAGGCTTTACAAGGTTGCTCACAATTTAGCCCCGCCCAAACTGCCAGAACAGTAAACACACCCCACAAATGACCCCATTTTGGAAAGAAGACACCCCAAGGTATTCATTGAGGGGCATAGTGAGTCTGTGGGAGATTTTATTTATTTTTTGCCAGAAGTTAGCAGAAATGGAAACTTTATTATTATTATTTTTTCCTCAGAAAGTGTAATTTTCCGCTAACTTGTGAAAAAAAATGAAATCATACATGAACTCACCATGCCCCTCCGTGAATACTTTGGGGTGTCTTCTTTCTAAAATGGTGTCATTTGGGGGGTATTTATACTATCCTGGCATTCTAGCACCCTAAGAAACATGACCGGTGCTCAGAAAGTCAGAGCTGCTTCAAAATGCAGAAATTCACTTTTTTGCACCATAGTTTGTAAATGCTATAACTTTTACCCAAACCAATAAATATACACTATTGCATTTTTTTTTTTATCAAAGACATGTAGAACAATACATTTAGAGAAAAATGTATATAAAGATGTTGTTTTTTAGAAAAATTTTACAACAGAAAGCGAAAAATGTAAAAAACCTAAAGAAGCCACTTCTGCACAATGGATTTAGGTGCAAACTAGCTGCAGCCAGCTTTATTCCCCTTTTCCGGAATCTCCAGAAAAACACAAACTGTACAAAATAAAATTCTCAGCCATCTGGCCACTAACTACACAACAGTTGTTCCTAACTACCAGGACCTGAGTCTACCACTCAGTGTCTCTCAACACCCATTACAAAAGTCATATCCAAATGTCTTGCACTTCTGATTATTTGACTCCCACAGGTCTCAGAACTGCAGCCTCTAACCAGGACTGAGCCCCTAACCTGGCTGCTAATTACCCATCATTATCAGACTAGCATATGCCCAAATATGCCATCCTGGCAGATCCATTGCCACACTGTTGAAAAAAGAAAAGTCATACTTATCTGTTACTGAAGACTTAACAGTCCATTCTGGCTGCCTGTTGCCCTTTATTGGTCTTCCAGTCCCTGTCCACAAAACTTCTGGATGGATGGATGCACCCAATGACTGGCATCAGTGATGATCGCAAGCAGCACGTGACCCAGGATGGAGTGGTAGGGAGCAGGTAAGTATGAATTTTTTTCAACCGATAGAATGGGCTGATACTGACAGTTAAAGTCACAAAAGCTAGACAACCTTGTTAAAACCCATCTTGTTTAGGATTTTAGGAACCAAGTAATTTTTTTCTGATTACATTTGAGCAGCTAAAACGTTTTAAGTTTTCGGCCAATAAAAATGGATGAAATTTTCAAGATTAGTTGTTTTCCAATCATTTTGGGGTATATAATTTGATACGTTTTTTGATTAGTTTTTCTTAGCTGATTTACTTTTTTTTGGAATTTTTTTGGAAAGTGGAAAAAATATGCCATTGTTTTTTGCATTTTTACATCTGCTGTTAAGAGATTATTTGATTGCATAAAAAATGCTTTGGCATACTTAGTATTTCACCCTGCATTTGTAATGTGGGGGGCTGATGGGCAGGTAGATGAAGCCCCCTCTCTAAAGTTCATTAAATGCTGTGGCATCTAAGTGGTTTAATGAATGGGATTGGAGTTTTCTCTCATGCGCAGAAGCCTGGCTGTCAGTTACAGCTGATCTCTTGCTGTAGATTATGCAGGTGCAGCTCCTGTGCCTCTGTGATCATTATGACATACCCATGTCTCATGGTGCCTTAATGTATGGCAATCCACGATGCACAGATACGCCATGCTGTGTTTAGGGGTTGAACTGGCCTAATGCCACATGCTAACATCTGTCTAATTATTGTTTATGATATGCTGGACACCCATATAAGAGAAAATCTCCTTGGTTTGTCTTCCAATAGACAAAGTCTTAAAGCAAACTGGTCACCATGAAAGTGCAGCTCTATCTGCAGTTATATAAAACTATATAACTTGTAATTCATCATTCATCTAAATCTCTGCTCATTCTGAATTCGGTAGTCATGTGGGTGGTCTTATCAATAACTGACAGCTAGTCAGACAGCTTACTGGGACGACCATGGGGACCAGATTCGCCCCCAGTTATGTCAATTTTTTATGGCATATTAGGAGGGTAATATCTAGGCTAAGCAGGGACAGCTGCCAGAGAGCGAAACATACCTCCCCCGTACTGGGACCGAGGGACAGCCTCTAAAATCCGTGACTGTCCCAGCGGATCTGAGATGGTTAAGAGGTATGGTTGTCAACCTTTGGTGTGGGAGGGAAACACCACACTGAGCATAAGAGGGAAGGGGGGAACAGGGAATCAGGCCTGTGAACTAGGGAAGGAAAATAGACACCTCCTAGTGAAAACCCTAACCAAAATACTGACTGACTACCAGTATGAACAGACCACAAAGGTAGGTGAGATCATACGCAGGAATACCTAGAGTCCTATCTAGCCCTATAGGACCCTGGTACTAAAGGCAGGGAGAAGACTACCTGTTCCTCCAAAAGGAATGACGAACAGGAGTCTCCAACAGGCCTAATACAAACAATAGGGAAATGCGACACACAGAACCCAAACAAAATATAAAAGGAAAGACTTCAAAGGAACAATGGAAGAACCAGGAACTCAGCCGAGATCTAACCACAATCTATCCAAAGGTCCATACAGAAGCTATAAACCGCACAGCATTGTGGGAGAAGCAACTATAAATAGAAAAGGTTAAATGACCCTAATAGCCACACCTGAGGAAAGAAGGGGTGGCAACCACCAGAAACAACAGAGTCCTCATTTGATCCAAACGGAAAGCGTGTCAGATCAAACCACGTGTTGCCAGTCTCACCGCTCTCCTGCCACCTGTTGCGGGAACGTCCGTGACAATGGTATATGCTAGCCAGGAGCCTGGGAAAGCTGAGTAAGAAATAAACTATATAGACCTGTAATATGGACTGCTAAATATTAAGTCTACCTATATAAATGATCTCCCTCACTCCCAAAAGTTCCATAGCTAAAGAAAGCTGGGGTAACACTATATGGACAGTGTGTACAGCTCCACAATACTTGTAATCCAGCTTTCTAGCAGTGATGGATGCCAAGTTTACCTAGAATGAAAGTGAGAAATCCCTCCTGTCTATATGGCCAAACTTTATATTCTGGCAACTAGGAAAGCTGACTAACACTTTCTGTAGTGTCAGTGTTTTGTAGTATACTGCTACTGTATGGTATACTTGCACACATTCAGGAGAAGGCTTTGTAAGAAGCTGCTAAGTTTTGCAGTTCCAAACTCTTTCAACTCACAGATCTCTGGGTGTCCATTGAAATGAATGGGCATTAAGCCTGACCTCTTTTTAGCATATGTTACAGCTGGTAGAGCATTATACATAAAGCAATCTATAGTTTTTTTTTCACATACCACTGTTTTCCTTGAGTTTGTCCCTTAGTTACAGCTAATCTTTACAATATGAGGATCTTCTAAAGATGGCTCCTTTGTCAGTTCTCTGAGGCCAAAACTGACTTCCCTCACTTCACAAACATACTTGCTGTATCCAGCAGCTTTCTGCCAGCCAATCAGATTGGATTACTGAGAGACATGCCTCCTCACTATGAAGACTAATGCAGGCATGCAGTGTGAAGGACTGCCCTTCTGTCTTCTGTTTACGATCAGCCAGAGACAGATGAGCCATAGCAATGGTCTTTTAACCACCTAACTATTTTCCCCGAGTCTGTAAAAAATTCCACAAAATAATGTAAAAATTGCTATTTTTTAATCTTTCCCCCTAAAAATAAAATAATAAAAGTTTTTAATACAAAATATATGCCCCAAAATGGTTCCTTCAAAACCTACAACTAATCCCACAAAATAAGAAAAAATTTAGAAGAAAAAATTGTTTTTAAGGCTAAATTTATGATGCCACTAAGGGGTCAAAAATGCAATATTGTCCCCTGAATTGTGTGCCAACAAAATTTACTGCAGACACACATTAAAAATCTACAATAAAAAAGCGACATTTTTGGGAGAGTTTTTCCAATTTTAAAGGGACTGTTAGGAGGTTAAGGGACCAGTGGAAAGGGACAGGAGATGTTAATGAAACCTGTTGTTATAAGGTAATTAAAGATCTTTTGACAATCATTGACAGACTAACTGCGGTATACATGCCTAGCTCTAATAAACTAGCAAATAAAAAAATAAATATGGCAGTTACACTTTAAATAAATGCATTACATGTTTATTGGGTCTTTTCCTATAACATTATATATCAATCTGCTCCATTCCTTTTGCTCTATAAGGTGCTTTCTGCAGATTGCACTACATTTCATGGTGACAGGGTAAAGGGTACCCAACCTTTCAACAAACTTTTCATTAATCAATAGTACAATTTGTGTACATGAGGACACTTTCTGGCCACTATATTACTTGTATCTGGATTTTTTTTAAGCAGGTTTGCCTTGTGCATGCTGATGTTTAGTTCTGAGTTCTCCTAGATCTGGTGGGTAGAGACTAGCTGCTATCCACTGCACACAGAAAGTAGAGGAGGACTTGCTTTCTAACCTAGGTCTCATTCTCACTTAGAAGTAAACCCAGGATCATGGAGGACATTAGAGTGGTACTGACCTGTATGGTTGTGAATAAAGTACTTGGGCTGAGATATAAACTTCCTTTGTAGCTGGATCAGTTTCTTTTGTGTCTCTCCTGGAATCATGTCTCTCTCAGTACTTCCTCACTCCTCCTGCCTCCCCTCGCCATAGATGTCTATTGACACATATGTAATATGATACTGCAATGGAGCTGATCTGTCCTGGATGGGTTTAAGACATTTTTCAAATAGAAAAGCCATTAGCAAGGGGGAAGACTAAACAGATGATAATTTGAAAACTAGACATTTTTCGCTTGTACTGGTCATATGGTCGCTTGTACTATTGATTTATGCAAAGTTATGTGAAAAGTTGGTGACTATTTAGGTCAGATTATAACTAAACACATTTCTCCATCTTCTACTCTGCTTATATCATAAAGTTTAACTGCAACTATTTGTATATTGGGCTTTATATGTAGAAATGAAATGGTCTTCATACTCTGTATCAGGCCTCTTTTGACTCTAATGCCAGTAAAGCCTTGTAAAAATACATTTTCATAGTTTATACTGCCTACATTTACACATCCCAGTATTTTCATGATGGCACTTTTTAACCTCTGACAATTCATCTCTATCATAGGGACAATATTAGGATCCATAAATCTGTCCTGCTGATTGCAAATTCAAATGATCCTGTCATATGTAAAATCTGCATAAATGCACAAGATTCAGAGTCTGTCAAACTATAGTATCTAATCCACAAAGAGGATTACATGGCAGTTCACAAACTGTGGTTATTGGCATAGGACAGGCAGCTGCTATACAGTGTTTCTGCTCCAGTGGAATATAAATACATCTGCTGCAATGTCTAGTCCAAAACAACGTGAATATAAGAGGGGTAGGTGCTGAGTATCTGCTGCTCGCCTACATGACTGTTTTATATAATTAATTGATTTATTTGTAGATATAACCAAAGTTGATATAAATTTATAATGTTAAAATGTATTAAAATAATAGCAACGTGAGTAATAACAATAATAGCAGCGTTAAATAATAGCAGCAATCTGGTCTCACAATGATGTCAACCTTAGGAGGTCACTTTGTTGCTCCTGGTATGGCTGTAGCCAATATATGTATATCAATAGGTTAATAGATGGCAAGTGAAATAAACCAAGTGATAAAAAGTGATGAAACAAAATAAAAAGGTGGTGAAAAAATAAATAGAAAATAAGTAAAAAAATTAAAAAAATGGATATAAAGTTTTTCTTGATAGTAAATGTCAACAATAATCCTGGTCGCAAATGATTAATAAATTGAAGTTCCGTGAGATAAAATAGGTGTTAGTCCACTTGCGAATAGTTAGTGTCCAATACGTTGGTTATTCGTGTTAAGGTGTATAATCGCAGAGATAGCAGTTGCGTCTTAATATTCCAAATAACTGTGTTTGGATTGCGATATAAATCTCTTTCAAAAAAGTTAATGATGTCAATCTTTTGGATTATGAACCAGTAAGATGTATGGAGAATGCCTAGTAGGCATAAGGAGACTTATATGCCATGCAATGCTCCTCCGGGAAAAAGATATGCAGTTTTCCAAAAGAATGAAAGCTGTGCTTCCTATGTCATGTAATCTGTTGAAGGAGCTACTCTACTAGTCAATGTCTAATGTTTAAATAGACTACCACTGTCCAAAAAGTGTTAAAAAAAGTGAAAAAACTAAAAACAAACGCCCATCTCACTTCCCAAAAAATGGTATAAAAAGTGATCAAAAACTCATATGTACCCAAACTTAGTACTAGTCAATCCGTCACCTCATACCGCAAAAAATAAGCTCCTACATAAAACAATCGCCCTCCCCCCAAAAAATAATATATATATATAGCTTTCAGAAAAAGGAGACACAAAAACATGATTTTTTTTTTTCAAAAATGCTTTTATTGTGTTATAAACTGAAATAAAATAAAAAAAAATAGACATATTAGGCATCGCCGCATCTGTCCCAACCTGCTCTATAAAAATATCACATAATCTATCCTCTAAGGTGAATGCCGTAAAAAAATAAAATAAAAACTGGGCCAAAAAGCCATTGCCAAGCGATCAAGAGGTCCAATATAGACCAAAATAGTACCAGTCAAACCATCACATCATCCTGTAAAAAACGAGGCTCTAAATGACACAATCACCCAAAAAAAAAAGGCTTTCAGAAAATGGAGATTTTGTGTAAAACCAAAATAAAATTAAAAAAATAGACATATTAGGTATCGTCGCATCTGTAACCACCACTGACGCTCTCTAAAAATATCGCATGATCTAACCTGTCAGGTGAACATTGTAAAAAAAAAAAAAAAAATGTGCCTGAACAGTCATTTTTTTGTTACCTTGCTGTAATGCAAGGCACCAACAAACAGACCAGTGATGAAAGCAAAAAGGTGTTAATTCACCAGAAACATAAACATCCAGAACACTTGCTGGTAACAAGAAATAATAACAAAAACCAGGCAAGGAGATTCCAGGAATAGTCCCAACCAGTGCTGAATGATGCTGTGCACTTGGCAGTCGAGTCACTCCAGATCTTGGGTCCGCTGCAAAGCACAAAGTTCCTGGCAGTCTTCAGTCACTAGCAGTTGTGACCTATTACCTGGTTGAGGGAAAATAACAGTGGGCACTGATCACCCTGAGAGACCTCCTTTTAAAAGCCTGCTGACCAATCCCAGGGTGCCAAGTGTCCACTTCCATAGGTGAACAAATTGCCCTGCACCTGAGTACATGGCCTAAGGCAATCACAAGTTGATTAACCCATGGCTGGCTCCCTAATCTACTTTGCTCTTGTGAGTCAGTATATTATGCGCCACTGGTCGACGAAGCGCATAAGAAGCGCGTACTCGCGACCGTGTATCTCTTTGCGAACCTGCCCTCGTGCGTACGCACGGACGCATGATCGACTCTGCGCGAGTATGCGAGCGTGTGGACCCAGATGCGGAAACGGAAGTCGCAGGAGACACCGGAGACAACCCTGGCCGCGGCGTCTTGTCACTTGCCTGGCCACTCTGTCCCCGGGACTCTGACGGTCCTCCCCTCCGATGTCCACGCGAACGCATCCCTGCACTGGTTCGCAAAGGGGTCAGCGCTGGTGCATCAGAGACACGCATAACCTGTCCCGCAACTCCACGAGGACCCCTCTTGGTTCCCCTGGAGTGCAAAGCAGGTGAGGAACTTACACTTGCCTTAAAAAAGCGTAATATTGAGCGTAAAAAAATCATATGTACTCCAAAATAGTACCAATAAAACCAGTCATTTGTGGATAATTACATTCTTGGTGTCCAAATTAGGTTTCTTTTCAAAAGACAAAAAAAAGAACTGTGCCTCTAGCACTACCAGTTGAATGCCAGTTATTCTATAAGGCTGTCAGCACAGTAGGCAGAGAAACACACACACAGTGAGCCCTAACTGAATCCAACTCGCTTTCCCTACCTACTTGTAGTACAAGCCCTAAACAGCAAGACAACAACTGGTCGACGTTCCCTGTACTGCTAAGTGCCAGACAGACGGACACAGAGATGCAACCACACATAGACGGGTCGTACAGAAAAATGTCAAAACTGGGAGGACAATGCAGTAAAAAATCAGAGGACAGAGTAGTGAAAATAGCCAAGCCAAAGTCAGAACCAGATGGGTAACACAGTACAAAAGGACTAGACAGAGGGAGGTCAGAGGCAAGCTGAGGTCAAGATAATAATCAAATATGCATAGACAGCACTGGTAGTACAGCAAGGGAGTAAACCTATAACTGGCATCTAACTCTTATAAACCATTAAATCCAAGCCGATACCCAAGCCGGTACCCATGTGCTCTCCTATCACGGTCCCTCCCATGACAGAGGTGACAAGATCGGAGAGACTGGTGACACGTGAGGGTATCTGACAGTCTCTGACAGTCTCTTGTAATAATTACTGAGGCCCTATTTAGTTCTGACTCACACTGCTTACCATGTGGTTGATATTTCCTGCTGGAGTTGGTTGAGCTGGTGTGTTGTTCCTTTGGATCTCCTGCTCCTCCATTCTGTTTTAAGATAAGTGCATTTTGTTTTGCATATTTGTTGTTCACTTGTGTTAGTTGCTTTCTAGGCCTCAGGGATATGCTGGTTCCAGGGTCTCCAGGGCTTAGGTTCCGGATTATGAGTATTCCCACCTTCAGGGTCTACTCCTATTGGCAGGAGTCAGAGAGAGGTCTAGGGATTCCTAGGAGGTCATCATCCCTCTCCCTTAGCTTTGAGGACTAGACTCCTGTCTATTTCCTTCTGTGTGTGTTCTGGTGTTTTCTCCTCCCCATACTCATGACATCTCCTCAGGACCATATCCTTTCCAATGTATTAAATATTGGAAAGAATCCTAAACCTTCCAGGATTCTCTCTACCTCGTACTTAATGCCATCCAGGACAATTACAGGATTAGGAGGTTTAGATGGGGAAATTGCTGGCGTCATATATTTTTTTAGCAAGGACTTGTGGACTATGTCATGGATTTTGAATGATGGCGGCAGCTGAAGATGGAAGGATACTGGATTGATAACAGACCAAATTTTGTAGTCCAATAAATATAGGCGTAGTTACAGTAGAAAGGAGACATACCACTAGAGGAGCTTACATGATTTTTAATAGTGAACTCCGCTAGAGGCAAAAACCTTTTCCACTCATTTTGGCAGTCCAAAGTGAAGCACCTTAAGAACTGCTCCAGTACCTGGTTGACCCTTTTAGTTTGCCCATTAGTCACAGGGTGGAATGCAGATGAGGAGAGTTTGATCCCCAACTTATTTCTGAACTCCCTCTAGAATTTCAAAACAAACTGCACACCCTTATACAGGACAATACAGTCAGGAATACTATGCAGACTAAGGATTTTATCCACAAACAAGGTAGCCAACTCCTTAGCACTAGGTACCGTATTTTTCTCCCTTTAAGACGCACCTAGGTTTAAAAGGAGGACAATAAGAAAAAAATATTTTTCATCAGGTCAGACCCCCCATGTTAGAAAGAACTCAGATGACAGGAGGGAAAAAAGTGCGTCTTATGGGGTGAAAAATACGGTAGTTTTTTTAACGACACAAGATGACATATATTTGAAAATTGATTACAACCTGAATGACCGACCTACCCCAAAAGGGTGGAAGGTCTGTAATAAAGTCCATTGAGACGTGAGTCCTGGGTCTCTGTGGAATGGGCAAGGGTCAAAGCAAATCTGCAGGACGTCTCCTGGGTACCTTGGCCCTAGCACACACATCACACACAGAGACATAGGCACCCATATCACGTGACCACGTAGGCCACCAGTAGGCCCTGGAGACCAGATGTTTAGTCCCTGCAATACCTGGATGACCTGCCAGAACTGAACAATGAGATTCTTTCTGGACCTTAAGGCGCAAGTTTGGGGGCACAAATTTCCCAGAAGGGAGCCAAATCCTAATAACCGCTTATTTCAGCAGCTAGATCAGGACTTATTGAGGCGACCACAACACCAGCAGACAGAATATTACTAGGGTCAGTATTAACGCACTGATCACCCAAACTTTTCATTAGCAGCCCCAGGGTGAAAAGTCACAACAAAGTTCAATTGTGTAAAGAACAGAGCCCACCGTGCTTTCCGGGGATTTAAGCGCTTGGCCGTGTCCAAGTAGGTTAGATTTTTATGATCCGTCAGCACAGTTACCTGGTGGTGAGCCCCTTCTAAGAAGTGCCACCACTCCTCAAAGGCCCAATTGACAGCTAAGAATTAACTGTTGCCAATATCAGATTTTCAGCCCCTGGTGCCATAAGTTTAACAGTAAAAACACTACTTGCAAGGGGTCAATAACCCTCCAATCCATCCATTAAATAGGATAGACAATGCATACATACTGCACCAAGTAAAATAAAATTCAATACAATACCCAGCAGAAGAACCCCATAATGACCGAGGCCTGGAGAGAAAGCCTGTACCCCAACGCGCGTTTCGCCGATGCTTCCTCAAGGCTGTCTCTCCAGGCCCGCAGACAGTATGGGGTTCTTATGCTGGGTATTGCATTGAATTTGCTTTTACTTGGTGCAGTATGTATGCAGCGTCTATCCTATTTAATGGATGGATTGGGGTGGTATTGACCCCTTGCAAGTAGTCTTTTTACTGTTAAACTTATGGCACCAGGGGCAGAGTGTGGTTCCCACTAATGATAGTGCTGGTTACTATTTAGATATATAGATGTGTTCTATGCAGATTTGACTTGACGGCACTTAGCACTTTATTACTGGCTGAGGTATCCTGGGGGGGAAGATTTTTATCATAGCACCTTCAGTATTGCTGCTAATTTTTAATTATTATGTCTGTGATTTATTGTTGCATGTTATGCATTAATAAAATATGAATTTATACTACATATGTACATGATGCTTGGTGTTTGTATATTTTATATCGCACATATCATGTGAATTGTTGTTCTTTTTTGGTGTGCCTAAGGTTATATAAGTGCGGTGAAACTGGAGAACAGAAAAATAGTACACTTACTAATGAGATCTGACATATAGCAATGGCTATAATACACACAGATTCAAAAGATGCAGATAGACATCCATGAGGGTATACAGATGTAAACAGGAGCATGCTATCCTATCTGAATAACATGCATGGTCCCTAGCTGCTAACTGTAAGCTGCTATAAAAGAGAGGAAAAAGATATGCAAATACATATGCAAACAGGCTATAATCTGGCTATGTGACATAGCAACGATGCTACCGTGAGCTTAGATGTAGAGGGTGGCTCCAGAGACTTCCAGACTATGTGCTAAACTCTGGAAAGATGGCTGTAAATGAGAAAGATGGCTGCTATGTGCAGGGCTGATGATGTCACTAAGGTATGGAAGCTGAAGTAGACTAAACTTCTAGTATGAATAGCTGCAATTGTAATAAACAGACACTAGAGGGTGCCGTTACACAATCAACAGAGAATTATACATAAAGCATATTAACTATACATGAAAAACTATAAATAAATTAACAATAAACTTGTTGAAGGCATGACAGCTTCTCTGGGTCTAAAAAGGTCTATTGGCCTATGCCATAAATATATGAGATGGGATCACCCCTTTAAAGGGAATGTGTCACTGAAAATTTTTCCTGCCAGTTAAAACCAGATGACCCATATCTTTTTTTTCTAATCTGTTTTTATTTTCAGATTGTACATTTTTTCTTCTATTTTTTTTTCTTCTACTTCTAGAGACGTGCTTTACAGCAGCCACCGTAGGCCATATGCCATAGACACAATGAACAGGAGCTTACTCTATAGGAGAGTTTTCTAGGCTTTGATCTGCACAGAGGTTATGAGGGAGTAGATAAGCTGTTATTCTAATCCTGTCTATAATGATACGCAGATAACTGCAGCAAAGTGATCTGTATAGATTACTATTAACTGAAATGAATACCTAGAGGTTTGCATCTATTAAACTATGAAAACTCTTAACTATATTCAGGATAGAGCTCACAAATAATAAAATGAAAACAAAAAACTTCATTCAATTCACTGTTAAAATGTCAGTTATAAATGGCTATCTGCCTTTTTCATATGAAACAAGTGCAGGAACCACACACATCCACCATCATCTAAACACACCTTATTCTCATTTGGTGTAGGTTGGTGATTTCAGTATTTATGGTTCCCACTAATGTGAGGGCACGGAATATAAGGCACACCTAAGCAGTATGCAGCCAGACTAATTTTTATCCACCATTGATCACATGAGCCAGTTTTGTGCTCACTCGGATCAATGGCAGCATAGGTTTGCTGCTCCAACAAGTGTTGCCCTGCATATACTCCCTCTTTTGTTAAACCCTCAATACAAATAGGCTACATATATGACTAGTTCCCTAACTCGCATCCTACTCAATGCGTTTCACTGCTGGACACTGCCAGCTATTCATGAGGAGTCAGTGTTTTTACCGGAACAAAATAAAAAATGAGATCAAGGCTGCACGCCTCTGATATCGTGCGTGCAGCAGTGTGTAGCCACCAGCACTATGACGGCCGTAGCGTGGCCGCCACTGTGCGCTCCTTATGAACACATAGCCACTCCCCACAGGCAGAGCCTCAGAGCAAACCGTCCAACTGGATGAGGAGGTGTGTACAAGTACACCTCCTCCTGCTGTATTGATAAGCACAAAGTACCGGAGGGTAGAAATTAGGAATTGTAAGTAAACAGTGAATAATTTGAGGCTGTAGAATATCCTGTAGAACCTGTAGAACCCCCCTATCAGCGACTACTCGCCACTTGATGCTTTTCTGACAGTTGTTACCGAGAAATTTAGAACATTAGATGTAAGGGACTCCAAAACATCAAATCTCACTCAGGTTGAATATGAGGCTCTGGATACCCTGCAGAATGATCATACCATAGTCATCAAACCCTCTGATAAAGGGGGAAACATAGTGATTCTTGAGAGTGGGGGGTATGTAGAGATGTGTAAGTGTATTCTAGATGATAAGGCATGCTACAGAAGAATGGACGATAACCCCACTAAGATCTTCAAAAAGTTGTTGACACTAATTTTGGGTAGGGCTAGGCAACAATGCCTAATCAGCCAGGCTGAATATGCATTTTTATTGCCTAAATACCAGGTTCTGCCATCTTTTTGCAGTTTATCCAAGATACACAAGGGGGTCTTCCCCCTTAACGGGAGACCAATTGTATCGGGTATTGGTAGCATGACAGAAAAGATCAGTCTCTATGTGGACAGGATTTTAAGACCATTTGTAGTCAGTTTGCCGTCCTATGTACGAGACACAATAGATGTGCTAAGGCACGTCAATGATATACACGGTTAAGAAGACACACTGTTAGCTAGCCTAGATGTTGAGGCTTTTTACAGTTCAATACCCCATGATAAGGGATGTGAGGTGATCAGAGCCTTTTTGGCAGAAAGAGGTGCACATCTATCGATGCACAATGAGTTTGTGGCAGAGCTACTACAATTCATCCTGGGGCGTAACATATTATCCTTCAACCGCGACATCTACCACCAGCTCTGGGGAGCCCATGTGCCCCGACTTATACCAACCTATAGCTGGGCTGGTGGGAGAGGGAGATTGTGTTTGGTGAAGCGACGAACTGATTGACCTCATCCATTGAGCTTTCAGAGATGATGTATTCATTCTGTGGAGAGGCACTAAGATGGAATTTGAGGGATTTGTTTCCTCCCTAAATGTGAATGAGTTAGAGCTATATTTCTCATATAAAATTTAGCGATACCCACCTCACATATCTGGACCTCTCCATCAGCATTAATCAATCCAGAAAAATCATCAAAATGTTCTACAAATCCATAGCTACCAACTCCCTTCTACAATGGGAAAGTGGACATCCGGTCCCACTTAAGCGTGGCATTCCCAATGGCCAATATTTAAGGGCCCGACGGAATTGCTCAGAATGGGCAGACTTTAAGATGGCGGCAAGTGATCTCCAAAGGAGGTTTACGCAGAGAGGCTATCCCCTAACCTCTTTCAAGAGGGCATACCAGCATGCAGCTGGCTGTAATAGGGAGAGTTTAATGGACCCCAAGAAAAGAGACACTGATGAGGAACAATTGCGAATTGTTGGAATATTCAACTTGGCACATAAGAGGAACGGGAGATACTTCAGGATGCCTGGGGTATCGTGAAATCTAACGTCGTCCAAACCTGCCATTTTTGTTAGGTCAAGATGACCATCTAATTGGCCTTCCGACTTTTCTTGATGGCAGATATTGGGGGGAAAAGGTTCAGGCTATTGGATTTCAACATGACAAATCCTTCTGTTTTTAAAGGAGACAAGGCACCGCCAAAGGTGCCTGGTAGTAGCTCTTCTTATTCAGAAAACATGCACACTCAGTTGAGCAGATGTGTCCATGTACATAGAGGGGATCAAGAGAGATAGCTGTTGGCTAAAAGAGGGTTTGGCTGACACCTAAAATGTATGGCAAACTTAACTCCAGAGCTCTAAACTTTCAAGTAGTGACTGCTTTTGATCCTCCATCTGTAACAGAAATCTCAGTTTTATTGCTTTGGCATATCTTAATGATGTATCAACAAATGTAAGATGTGCTTTTGTATCAATCATTTCTAACCTTTCCTTATGTCTGGCCTCTGCTCTCAAAGTTTGCAATATATATGTATATATATATATATATATATATATATATACACTAGCAGAAGGACCCGTCCTCGCACGGGTATATTTCATTTATTTCACTGACCTCCATAGGGCACCGTTCCCTAATCTGTGACCTCCATTGTTCCCTCCCCCCTTAACAGAGACCTCAAAAGCACCCATCCCTTTAACAGTGACTGCCACAGTACCCTGTTCCCCTAACAGTGACCTCCACAGTACCCCGCTCCCTTAACAGTGACATCACAGTACCCTGCAGATTTAACAGTGACTTCCACAGCAGCTGCCCCTTTAATAGTGGCCCCTGCTCCCTTAACAGTGACCTCCACAGCAGCTGCCCCTTTAATAGTGGTCCCTGCCCCCTTAACAGTGACCTCCACAGCGCCCTGCCCCTTTAAGGCTAGGGCTACATGACGGCATGTGTCATGTGACATGTTGTCGTACCAATGTCGCACAACAATTTTTATAATGGTGTCGGACTGCGACATGCAACATGCTGCGACTGCGGTAGTCACAAAAAATCCATCCATCCATGGATGAATGAAGTGTAGTTGTGCCCTATGTGTCGTGCGACTTATTGTCGTCATGTAGCCTTAGCCTAAAGCTGACCTACAGCGGTGAAGAAAAAATGGTTGGGTTGTTATGGAAACCTGGAGTAAAACTGTGTGTATGTGGAGACTTAGGGCCTGCGGGCTTCCATTGGCTGTTAGGGACATGTGACCGTGTGTATGGCAGTTGGGATATGAGTGAAAGACTTGCGGGCTTCTATTAGCTAATGCAGGTCATTTTTTTGGAATATCTCAGGAACCAAGAGAGCTGAGACCCGGTCTAAAACCTTCCCGGACACCTGTGTGCCAAATTTGGTAAAGATCGGTCCAGTCATTTGGTTGCGCATAAAGAACAGACAGACAGATGTTCAGACAGACAGAAACTTATATATATATATATATATATATATATATATAGAGAGAGAGAGAGAGAGAGAGAGAGAGAAAGAAAGTGTGTGTGTACATATATATATATACCCATGCCCAGTTCAAAGTGTGCACGTGTGAGGTGCTTATTTAAAGGAGTTTTCAGAATTTTAAAAATAAAATTGTCCATGGCACCAAAATATTACAATTATACACTTTTTGCCACCCTCCATTTCCACAGCCTGTCCTTCCGTTACTGCAATGTGTGGTGCTGTCCCATCCATACTGAGCATACATTAAAGGGAGTCTTTCGTTTTAGACCGCTCAGATCAGGTTGCAGACTCTTTGCCCCTCATTACTATAATACCTTTCTTTTATTTGTCCGTGGTCCAGATGATGAAAAAAAGACTTTTAAACCGTATGTAAATGAGCCGCTGAAGGTGCCCAGGGGCGGCGTTACTGGGCGATGTGCCCAGAAAAACACTCCTCTTTCTGCCCTCTGTCCTATTACCTCCTTCAGCCGAGCAGCACAACAACGGCGGGACAGATGTCTTTAGTTGGCCGGCGCATGCGCAATATGAAAAGCTGTTCCTCTGCCCATAATGGGCAGAGCAGTGCGCATGCGCCAGCCAACTAAAGACATCCGTCCCACCACTGTTGTGCCGCTCGGCTGAAGGAGGTAATAGGACAGAGGGCGGGCCAGAGGGCAGAAAGAGAAGTGTTTTTCTGGGTACATCGCCCAGTAACGCCGCAACTGGGCACCTTCAGCGGCTCATTTACATACGGTTTAAAAGTCTTTTTTTCACCATCTGGACCACGGACAAATAAAAGAAAGATACTATAGTAATGAGGGGCAAAGAGTCTGTAACCTGATCTGAGCGGTCTAAAATGCTCAGATTAGGTGAAAGACTCCCTTTAATTGAGCTGACGACCTTATTAACATGAAAATGGACAAACATCACCAAAGTAAAAGATATCAGGTCGCCATGCTTGTATCATGTCAGAATGGATGCCCCATTATTACTTAAAGGGTTTGTGTCTAGTGTTGAGAGTAGCGAGCTTTGGGTGCTTCAACCGAAGTCGCTTCATTCAAAACTTTGAATATTACTGTACGGAGATTCGTCTGCGTAGAGTATTAAAGTGTATGGGTTCCGTAGAGCCGAAGTTAGTTATTCATGAAGTTGCGCGTGACTTTGTTGAATAACTACTTTAAAACTTGAAAGCAAACTCGACTTCTGTTTCGACTAGTACCTCAAAACCAAAGCAGGGTTTGGTTTCAAGTTTTAATGTGGTTTTCCACTTTAAAAATCAATTACCGAAGTTATTCAAGGAAATCACGTGCGACTTCGTGAATAACTAACTTCGCTCATCGGAGCCCATACATTCTAATACTGTACAGACGAATCTCTGTATGATTTCCGAACTTTTAAACAAAGTGACTTCGGATGAAGCATCCAAAGCTCCCTTCGCTCAACACTAGTTGTGTCACTTCAGCAAATAACATTTATTATGTAGAGAAAGTTAATACAAAACACTTACTAATGTATTGTGATTGTCCATATTGCTTCCTTCACTGATTGGATTCATTTTTCCATCATATTATTAACTGCTCGTTTCCATGGTTACGACCACCCTGCAGTCCAGCAGTGGTGGCCGTGCTTGCACACTTTAGGAAAAAGCACCAGTTTATGTGAGCTCCCACTGTCTCAGCCACCAGCGAGGCCGGCAGGTTATCCTATAGTGTGCAAGCATGACCACCGCTGCTGGATTGCAGGGTAGTCGTAACTATGGAATTGAGCAGTGTATGATTTGATGGGAAAAGGAATCCAATCAGTGAAGGAAGCAATATGGACAATCACAATATATTAGTAAGTGTCTTGTATTAACTTTCTCTACACAATAAATGCCACTTGCTGAAGTGACACAACCCCTTTAAGGTAGTAAACACCCCGTGGTGGCTTAGTAGTAAAGTGTTCTTTGGAAAATACAATACAGTTAGGGAGAGATTTATCAAACTGGTGTAAAGTAGAACAGTCTTAAGGGTTAAATGTTGCACAAGGATAACTGAAAACCAAGGGAGGTGCACCTTACCAATCGAAAACACTCACTCGATCACTAAAGAATATAAGAAAAAGGGTAGGGCACTCTTAGAAATTTTGGACCATTTAGAGAACCAATATAAATGGTATGTTTATTTATCCTACGGCGCACTGATCAGGCGGGTGCAGGAGCTGCGCCCGCTCGATCCAGGGCAGGGGTCCGGCAGTCACTGATAGCCGGACCCCTGCTGTATACGCCGGTAGCGGTGAAATCACTGATGCCAGCGCATTAACCGCTGCACGGCCACAATCAGCGCTGACCGCGGCAAGTGCGGGATCTGGCCGGGTGCGGGGTGGTCATCGGGTCCCCGCACTGCTATGAAGGGGACCCAATGGCAGAGAAGGCAGCGCAATGCCTTTCTTAGGCATCGTGGCTGCCTTCCGGGGGAGAGCGTGTGAGACTCAGACCCCCAAAAGTTGAAGTCCCAGAGAAGGACAAAAAATAAAGTGAAAAAAAAAGTTGAAAAAATACATTTTTCCGCCCCAAAAATTAAAAGTTTCAAGTAAAAAAAAAAGGTGTAAAAAAAAGCTATTTTTTGTCAGCTTATATCACAAAAAGTGTGATAGCAAGTGATCAAAAAGTCATATGCACCCGAAAATCATACCAATCAAACCGTCATCTTATGCCGCAAAAAATGAGACCTAACTAAGACAATCACCCAAAAAAAATATATATATATAGCTCTCAGACTATGGAGACACTAAAACATGATTTTTTTTTGTTTCAAAAATGATATCATGGTGTAAAACTTACATGAATAAAAAAAAGTATACATGTTAGGTATCGCCGCGTCCATAAGAACCTGCTGTATAAAAATATCATATGACCTAACCCCTCAGATGAACACCGTAAACAAAAAACGGTGTAAAAAAAAAAATTTTTTGTCACCTTACATCACAAAAAGTGTGATAGCAAGCAATCAAAAAGTCATACGCACCCCAAAATCATACCAATCAAACCGTCATCCCGCAAAAAATGAGACCCTAGCTAACCTAAGACAACCGCCCAAAGATTTTAAGAAACTATGGCTCTCAGAATATTGAGACACTAAAACATGATTTTTTTTCAAAAATGCTTTATTAAAACAAACAACAAAAAAGTTGTCATATTTGGTATTGTCGCGTCCATATCAACCTGCTCTATAAAAATACCACATGATCCAACCTGTCAAATGTCAATTGTAAATAACAAAAAATAAAAAATGGTGGGAAAACAGCTATTTTTTGTTACCTTGCCTCACAAAAAATGTAATATAGAGCAACCAAAAATCATATGTACCCTAAAATAGTACCAACAAAACTGCCACCTTATCCCGTAGTTTCCAAAATGGGGTCTTTTTTTGCAGTTTCTACTCTAGGGGTGCATCAGGGGGTCTTCAAATGTGGTATTGTCGCGTATTTGGTATTGTCGCGTCCGTAACAACCTGCTCTTTAAAAATACCACATGATTCAACCTGTCAAATGTCAATTGTAAATAACAAAAAATAAAAAACGGTGCCAAAACAGCTATTTTTTGTTACCTAGCCTCACACAAAATGTAATATAGAGCAAGCAAAAATCATATGTACCCTAAAATAGTACCAACAAAACTGCCACCTTATTCCGTAGTTTCCAAAATGGGGTCTTTTTTTGCAGTTTCTACTCTAGGGGTGCATCAGG
>JAKVIS010001794.1:0-28793 GCA_033119425.1 Bufotes viridis
TTTGCATATTCCCTTTTACCAGGGAACTTTGCACTTTGGATTGGTGTGTTGAGACTCTTAAGTGAGGCTCCGCGGTAGTTTTTGTAGCTGGTCTCCCTGAGATCAGCTATTGTTGTGTTTGGGTGGTCTCCGAGGCATTGCTCCCGTTTAACCAGAATCCTACTCCGCACTGATGAGGGGCAACACTCCGAAACAGCTGTCTGTGGATGGATAACTGGTTTAGGTTTTCCCCGTCACATCCTTAAAGCTTGTAAAAAAAGCTTGATCTTCACATAGGGGCCACTTAATATGGTGGATTTGGTGATCTCTGTAATGAAGACACCCCTTTGCTTGGTTTTCCTTCCTTTGAGGGATATCTGTCTTTCATTGTGTCGTAGACCCATAACTGGGGCTCCACATTTGTTTTGTATATTCCCTTTTCCCAGGAAACTTTGCACTTCGGATTGCTGTGTTGAGACACTTAAGTGAATCTCCGCAGTGTTTTTTGTAGCTGGTCTCCCTGAGGAGATCAGCTATTGTTGTGTTTGCGTGGTCTCCGAGGCATTGCTCCCGGTTAGCCAGAATCCTACTCCGCACTGATGAGGGGCAACACCCCGAAACAGCTGTCTGTGGTTTGATAACTGGCTTAGTTTTTCCCCGTCACATCCTTAAAGCTTGTAAAAAAAAGCGGGATCTTGACATAGGGGCCACTTAATATGGTGGATTTGGTGATCTCTGTAATAGAGACACCACTTTGCTTGGTTTTCCTTCCTTTGAGGATATCTGGCTTTCATTGTGTTGTAGACCCATAACTGGGTCTCCACATTTATTTTGCACATTCTCTTTTCCAGGGAACTTAACACTTCGGATTGCTGTGTTGAGACTCTTAAGTGAGGCTCCGCAGTGTTTTTTGTAGCTGGTCTCCCTGAGGAGATCAGCTATTGTTGTGTTTGGGTGGTCTCCGAGGCATTGCTCCCCGTTAGCCAGAATCCTATTCCACACTGATAAGGGGCGACACATAGAAACAGCTGTCTGTGGATGGATAACTGGCTTAGGTTTTCCCCGTTACATCCCTAAAGCTTGTTAAAAAAAGCAGGATCTTGACATAGGGTCCACTTAATATGGTGGATTTGGTGATCTATGTAATGGAGACACCACTTTGCTTGGTTTTCCTTCCTTTGAGGGATATCTGGCTTTCATTGTGTTGTAGACCCATAACTGGGGCTCCACATTTATTTTGCATATTCCCTTTTCCCAGGGAACTTTGCACTTCGGATTGCTGTGTTGAGACTCTTAAGTGAGGCTCCGCGGTGCTTTTTGTAGCTGGTCTCCCTGAGGAGATCAGCTATTGTTGTGTTTGGGTGGTCTCCGAGGCATTGCTCCCGGTTAGCCAGAATCCTATTCCGCACTGATGAGGGGCAACACATCGAAACAGCTGTCTGTGGATGGATAACTGGCTTAGGTTTTCCCTGTCACATCCCTAAAGCTTGTAAAAAGCGGGATCTTGACATAGGGTCCACTTAATATGGTGGATTTGGTGATCTCTGTAATGGAGACACCCCTTTGCTTGGTTTTCCTTCCTTTGAGGGATATCTGGCTTTCATTGTGTTGTAGACCCATAACTGGGGCTCCACATTTATTTTGCATATTCCCTTTTCCCAGGGAACTTTGCACTTCGGATTGCTGTGTTGAGACTCTTAAGTGAGGCTCTGCGGTGTTTTTGTAGCTGGTCTCCCTGAGATCAGCTATTGTTGTGTTTGGGTGGTCTCCGAGGCATTGCTCCCGCTTAGCCAGAATCCTACTCCGCACTGATGAGGGGCAACACCTCGAAACAGCTGTCTGTGGATGGATAACTGGTTTAGGTTTTCCACGTCACTTCCTTAAAGCTTGTAAAAAGCGGGATCTTGACATAGGGGCCACTTAATATGGTGGATGTGGTGATCTCTGTAATGGAGACACCCTTTGCTTGGTTTTCCTTCCTTTAAAGGATATCTGGCTTTCACTGTGTTGTAGACCCATAACTGGGGCTCCACGTTTATTTTGCATATTCCCTTTTCCCAGTGAACTTTGCACTGGATTGCTGTGTTGAGACTCTTAAGTGAGGCTCCGCAGTGTTTTTTGTAGCTGGTGTCCCTGAGATCAGCTATTGTTATGTTTGGGTGGTCTCCGAGGCATTGCTCCCGGTAAGCCAGAATCCTACTCCGCACTGATGAGGGGCAACACTCCGAAACAGCTGTCTGTGGATGAATAACTGGCTTAGGTTTTCTCCATCACATCCTTAAAGCTTGTAAAAAAAGCGGGATCTTGACATAGGGGCCACTTTATATGGTGGATTTGGTGATCTCTGTAATGGAGACACCCCTTGCTTGGTTTTCCTTCCTTTGAGGGATATCTGGCTTTCATTGTGTCGTAGACCCATAACTGGGGCTCCACATTTGTTTTGTATATTCCCTTTTACCAGGGAACTTTGCACTTTGGATTGGTGTTTTGAGACTCTTAAGTGAGGCTCCGCGGTGTTTTTGTAGCTGGTCTCCCTGAGATCAGCTATTGTTGTGTTTGGGTGGTCTCCGAGGCATTGCTCCTGTTTAACCAGAATCCTACTCCGCACTGATGAGGGGCAACACTCCGAAACAGCTGTCTGTGGATGGATAACTGGTTTAGGTTTTCCCGTCACATCCTTAAAGCTTGTAAAAAAAGCTTGATCTTCACATAGGGACCACTTAATATGGTGGATTTGGTGATCTCTTTAATGAAGACACCCCTTTGTTTGGTTTTCCTTGCTTTAAAGGATATCTGGCTTTCATTGTGTTGTAGACCCATAACTGGCGCTCCACGTTTATTTTGCATATTCCCTTTTCCCAGGAAACTTTGCACTTCGGATTGCTGTGTTGAGACTCCTAAGTGAAGCTCCGCATGTTTTTTGTAGCTGGTCTCCCTGAGGAGATCAGCTATTGTTGTGTTTGGGTGGTCTCCGAGGCATTGCTCCCGGTTAGCCAGAATCCTACTCTGCACTGATGAGGGGCAATACCCTGAAACAGCTGTCTGTGGTTTGATAACTGGCTTAGTTTTTCCCGTCACATCCTTACAGCTTGTAAAAAAAAGCGGGATCTTGACATAGGGGCCGCTTAATATGGTGGATTTGGTGATCTCTGTAATAGAGACACCACTTTGCTTGGTTTTCCTTCCTTTGAGGATATCTGGCTTTCATTGTGTTGTAGACCCATAACTGGGGCTCCACATTTATTTTGCATATTCCCTTTTCCCAGGGAACTTTGCACTTCGGATTGCTGTGTTGAGACTCTTAAGTGAGGCTCCGCAGTGTTTTTTGTAGCTGGTCTCCTGAGGAGATCAGCTATTGTTGTGTTTGGGTGGTCTCCGAGGCATTGCTCCCGGTTAGCCAGAATCCTATTCCGCACTGATGAGGGGCAACACCTAGAAACAGCTGTCTGTGGATGGATAACTGGCTTAGGTTTTCCCGTTACATCCCTAAAGCTTGTTAAAAAGCAGGATCTTGACATAGGGTCCACTTAATATGGTGGATTTGGTGATCTCTGTAATGGAGACACCACTTTGCTTGGTTTTCCTTCCTTTGAGGGATATCTGGCTTTCATTGTGTTGTAGACCCATAACTGGGGCTCCACATTTATTTTGCATATTCCCTTTTCCCAGGGAACTTTGCACTTCGGATTGCTGTGTTGAGACTCTTAAGTGAGGCTCCGCGGTGTTTTTGTAGCTGGTCTCCCTGAGGAGATCAGCTATTGTTGTGTTTGGGTGGTCTCCGAGGCATTGCTCCCGGTTAGCCAGAATCCTATTCCGCACTGATGAGGGGCAACACATCGAAACAGCTGTCTGTGGATGGATAACTGGCTTAGGTTTTCCCTGTTACATCTCTAAAGCTTGTAAAAAAGCGGGATCTTGACATAGGGTCCACTTAATATGGTGGATTTGGTGATCTCTGTAATGGAGACACCACTTTGCTTGGTTTTCCTTCCTTTGAGGGATATCTGGCTTTCATTGTGTTGTAGACCCATAACTGGGGCTCCACATTTATTTTGCATATTCCCTTTTCCCAGGGAACTTTGCACTTCGGATTGCTGTGTTGAGACTCTTAAGTGAGGCTCTGCGGTAGTTTTTTGTAGCTGGTCTCCCTGAGATCAGCTATTGTTGTGTTTGGGTGGTCTCCGAGGCATTGCTCCCGGTTAGCCAGAATCCTACTCCGCACTGATGAGGGGCAACACCTCGAAACAGCTGTCTGTGGATGGATAACTGGCTTAGGTTTTCCACGTCACATCCTTAAAGCTTGTAAAAAAGCGGGATCTTGACATAGGGCCACTTAATATGGTGGATTTGGTGATCTCTGTAATGGAGACACCCTTTGCTTGGTTTTCCTTCCTTTAAAGGATATCTGGCTTTCATTGTGTTGTAGACCCATAACTGGGGCTCCACGTTTATTTTGCATATTCCCTTTTCCCAGGGAACTTTGCACTTTGGATTGCTGTGTTGAGACTCTTAAGTGAGGCTCCGCAGTGTTTTTGTAGCTGGTCTCCCTGAGGAGATCAGCTATTGTTGTGTTTGGGTGGTCTCCGAGGCATTGCTCCCGGTTAGCCAGAATCCTACTCCGCACTGATGAGGGGCAACACCTCGAAACAGCTGTCTGTGGATGGATAACTGGCTTAGGTTTTCCCCGTCACATCCTTAAAGCTTGTAAAAAAGCGGGATCTTGACATAGGGTCCACTTAATATGGTGGATTTGGTGATCTCTGTAATGGAGACACCCCTTTGCTTGGTTTTCCTTCCTTTGAGGGATATCTGGCTTTCATTGTGTTGTAGACCCATAACTGGGGCTCCACATTTATTTTGCATATTCCCTTTTCCCAGGGAACTTTGCACTTCGGATTGCTGTGTTGAGACTCTTAAGTGAGGCTCCGCGTGTTTTTTGTAGCTGGTCTCCCTGAGGAGATCAGCTATTGTTGTGTTTGGGTGGTCTCCGAGGCATTGCTCCCGGTTAGCCAGAATCCTACTCCGCACTGATGAGGGGCAACACCCTGAAACAGCTGTCTGTGGATGGATAACTGGCTTAGGTTTTCCCGTCACATCCTTAAAGCTTGTAAAAAAGCGGGATCTTGACATAGGGGCCACTTAATATGGTGGATTTGGTGATCTCTGTAATGGAGACACCCCTTGCTTGGTTTTCCTTCCTTTAGAGGATATCTGGCTTTCATTGTGTTGTAGACCCATAACTGGGGCTCCACATTTATTTTGCATATTCCCTTTTCCCAGGGAACTTTGCACTTCGGATTGCTGTGTTGAGACTCTTAAGTGAGGCTCCGCAGTGTTTTTGTAGCTGGTCTCCTGAGGAGATCAGCTATTGTTGTGTTTGGGTGGTCTCCGAGGCATTGCTCCCGGTTAGCCAGAATCCTACTCCGCACTGATGAGGGGCAACACCTCGAAACAGCTGTCTGTGGATGGATAACTGGCTTAGGTTTTCCCGTCACATCCTTAAAGCTTGTAAAAAAGCGGGATCTTGACATAGGGCCACTTAATATGGTGGATTTGGTGATCTCTGTAATGGAGACACCACTTTGCTTGGTTTTCCTTCCTTTGAGGGATATCTGGCTTTCATTGTGTTGTAGACCCATAACTGGGGCTCCACATTTATTTTGCATATTCCCTTTTCCCAGGGAACTTTGCACTTCGGATTGCTGTGTTGAGACTCTTAAGTGAGGCTCCGCGGTGTTTTTTGTAGCTGGTCTCCCTGAGGAGATCAGCTATTGTTGTGTTTGGGTGGTCTCCGAGGCATTGCTCCCGGTTAGCCAGAATCCTATTCCGCACTGATGAGGGGCAACACATCGAAACAGCTGTCTGTGGATGGATAACTGGCTTAGGTTTTCCCCGTCACATCCCTAAAGCTTGTAAAAAAGCGGGATCTTGACATAGGGGCCACTTAATATGGTGGATTTGGTGATCTCTGTAATGGAGACACCCCTTGCTTGGTTTTCCTTCCTTTGAGGGATATCTGGCTTTCATTGTGTTGTAGACCCATAACTGGGGCTCCACATTTATTTTGCATATTCCCTTTTCCCAGGGAACTTTGCACTTCGGATTGCTGTGTTGAGACTCTTAAGTGAGGCTCCGCAGTGTTTTTGTAGCTGGTCTCCCTGAGGAGATCAGCTATTGTTGTGTTTGGGTGGTCTCCGAGGCATTGCTCCCGGTTAGCCAGAATCCTACTCCGCACTGATGAGGGGCAACACATCGAAACAGCTGTCTGTGGATGGATAACTGGCTTAGGTTTTCCCGTCACATCCTTAAAGCTTGTAAAAAGCGGGATCTTGACATAGGGGCCACTTAATATGGTGGATTTGGTGATCTCTGTAATGGAGACACCCCTTTGCTTAGTTTTCCTTCCTTTGAGGGATATCTGGCTTTCATTGTGTTGTAGACCCATAACTGGGGCTCCACATTTATTTTGCATATTCCCTTTTCCCAGGGAACTTTGCACTTCGGATTGCTGTGTTGAGACTCTTAAGTGAGGCTCCGCAGTGTTTTTGTAGCTGGTCTCCCTGAGGAGATCAGCTATTGTTGTGTTTGGGTGGTCTCCGAGGCATTGCTCCCGGTTAGCCAGAATCCTACTCCGCACTGATGAGGGGCAACACCCTGAAACAGCTGTCTGTGGATGGATAACTGGCTTAGGTTTTCCCCGTCACATCCTTAAAGCTTGTAAAAAAGCGGGATCTTGACATAGGGGCCACTTAATATGGTGGATTTGGTGATCTCTGTAATGGAGACACCCCTTTGCTTGGTTTTCCTTCCTTTGAGGGATATCTGGCTTTCATTGTGTTGTAGACCCATAACTGGGGCTCCACATTTATTTTGCATATTCCCTTTTCCCAGGGAACTTTGCACTTCGGATTGCTGTGTTGAGACTCTTAAGTGAGGCTCTGCGGTGTTTTGTAGCTGGTCTCCCTGAGGAGATCAGCTATTGTTGTGTTTGGGTGGTCTCCGAGGCATTGCTCCCGGTTAGCCAGAATCCTACTCCGCACTGATGAGGGGCAACACCCTGAAACAGCTGTCTGTGGATGGATAACTGGTTTAGGTTTTCCCGTCACATCCTTAAAGCTTGTAAAAAAGCGGGATCTTGACATAGGGCCACTTAATATGGTGGATTTGGTGATCTCTGTAATGGAGACACCCCTTGCTTGGTTTTCCTTCCTTTGAGGGATATCTGGCTTTCATTGTGTTGTAGACCCATAACTGGGGCTCCACATTTATTTTGCATATTCCCTTTTCCCAGGGAACTTTGCACTCGGATTGCTGTGTTGAGACTCTTAAGTGAGGCTCTGCAGTGTTTTTGTAGCTGGTCTCCTGAGGAGATCAGCTATTGTTGTGTTTGGGTGGTCTCCGAGGCATTGCTCCCGGTTAGCCAGAATCCTACTCCGCACTGATGAGGGGCAACACCCTGAAACAGCTGTCTGTGGATGGATAACTGGCTTAGGTTTTCCCGTCACATCCTTAAAGCTTGTAAAAAAGCGGGATCTTGACATAGGGGCCACTTAATATGGTGGATTTGGTGATCTCTGTAATGGAGACACCCCTTTGCTTGGTTTTCCTTCCTTTGAGGGATATCTGGCTTTCATTGTGTTGTAGACCCATAACTTTGGCTCCACATTTGTTTTGCATATTCCCTTTTCCCAGGAAACTTTGCACTTCGGATTGCTGTGTTGAGACTCTTAAGTGAAGCTCCGCAGTGTTTTTTGTAGCTGGTCTCCCTGAGGAGATCAGCTATTGTTGTGTTTGGGTGGTCTCCGAGGCATTGCTCCCGGTTAGCCAGAATCGTACTCTGCACTGATGAGGGGCAACACCCTGAAACAGCTGTCTGTGGATAAATAACTGGCTTAGGTTTTCCCCGTCACATCCTTAAAGCTTGTAAAAACAGCGGGATCTTGACATAGGGGCCACTTATTATGGTGGATTTGGTGATCTCTGTAATGGAGACACCCCTTTGCTTGGTTTTCCTTCCTTTGAGGGATATCTGGCTTTCATTGTGTTGTAAACCCATAACTGGGGCTTCACTTTTGTTTTGCATATTCCCTTTTCCCAGGGAACTTTGCTCTTCGGATTGCTGTGTTGAGACTCTTAAGTGAGGCTCTCGCGGTGTTTTTGTAGCTGGTCTGCCTGAGGAGATCAGCTATTGTTGTGTTTGGGTGGTCTCGCGAGGCATTGTTCCCGATTAGCCAGAATCCTACTCCGCACTGATGAGGGGCAACACCCTGAAACAGCTGTCTGTGGATGGATAACTGGTTTAGGTTTTCCCCTTCACATCCTTCAAGCTTGTAAAACAGCTGGATCTTGACATAGGGGCCACTTAATATGGTGGATTTGGTGATCTCTGTAATGGAGACACCCCTTTGCTTGGTTTTCCTTCCTTTGAGGGATATCTGGCTTTCATTGTGTTGTAGACCCATAACTGGGGCTCCACATTTATTTTGCATATTCCCTTTTCCCAGGGAACTTTGCACTTCGGATTGCTGTGTTGAGACTCTTAAGTGAGGCTCCGCGGTGTTTTTGTAGCTGGTCTCCCTGAGGAGATCAGCTATTGTTGTGTTTGGGTGGTCTCCGAGGCATTGCTCCCGGTTAGCCAGAATCCTACTCTGCACTGATGAGGGGCAACACCCTGAAACAGCTGTCTGTGGATGGATAACTGGCTTAGGTTTTCCCGTCACATCCTTAAAGCTTGTAAAAAAGCGGGATCTTCACATAGGGGCCACTTAATATGGTGGATTTGGTGATCTCTGTAATGGAGACACCCCTTGCTTGGTTTTCCTTCCTTTGAGGGATATCTGGCTTTCATTGTGTTGTAGACCCATAACTGGGGCTCCACATTTATTTTGCATATTCCCTTTTCCCAGGGAACTTTGCACTTCGGATTGCTGTGTTGAGACTCTTAAGTGAGGCTCCGCGGTGTTTTTGTAGCTGGTCTCCTGAGGCGATCAGCTATTGTTGTGTTTGGGTGGTCTCCGAGGCATTGCTCCCGGTTAGCCAGAATCCTACTCCGCACTGATGAGGGGCAACACCCCGAAACAGCTGTCTGTGGATGGATAACTGGCTTAGGTTTTCCCGTCACATCCTTAAAGCTTGTAAAAAAGCGGGATCTTGACATAGGGGCCACTTAATATGGTGGATTTGGTGATCTCTGTAATGGAGACACCCCTTTGCTTGGTTTTCCTTCCTTTGAGGGATATCTGGCTTTCATTGTGTTGTAGACCCATAACTGGGGCTCCACATTTATTTTGCATATTCCCTTTTCCCAGGGAACTTTGCACTTCGGATTGCTGTGTTGAGACTCTTAAGTGAGGCTCCGCGTGTTTTTGTAGCTGGTCTCCCTGAGGAGATCAGCTATTGTTGTGTTTGGGTGGTCTCCGAGGCATTGCTCCCGGTTAGCCAGAATCCTACTCCGCACTGATGAGGGGCAACACCCTGAAACAGCTGTCTGTGGATGGATAACTGGCTTAGGTTTTCCCCGTCACATCCTTAAAGCTTGTAAAAAGCGGGATCTTCACATAGGGGCCACTTAATATGGTGGATTTGGTGATCTCTGTAATGGAGACACCCCTTTGCTTGGTTTTCCTTCCTTTGAGGGATATCTGGCTTTCATTGTGTTGTAGACCCCTATCTGGGGCTCCACATTTATTTTGCATATTCCCTTTTCCCAGGGAACTTTGCACTTCGGATTGCTGTGTTGAGACTCTTAAGTGAGGCTCCGCGTGTTTTTTGTAGCTGGTCTCCCTGAGAGATCAGCTATTGTTGTGTTTGGGTGGTCTCCGAGGCATTGCTCCCGGTTAGCCAGAATCCTACTCCGCACTGATGAGGGGCAACACCCCGAAACAGCTGTCTGTGGATGGATAACTGGCTTAGGTTTTCCCGTCACATCCTTAAAGCTTGTAAAAAAGCGGGATCTTCACATAGGGGCCACTTAATATGGTGGATTTGGTGATCTCTGTAATGGAGACACCCCTTTGCTTGGTTTTCCTTCCTTTGAGGGATATCTGGCTTTCATTGTGTTGTAGACCCATAACTGGGGCTCCACATTTATTTTGCATATTCCCTTTTCCCAGGGAACTTTGCACTTCGGATTGCTGTGTTGAGACTCTTAAGTGAGGCTCCGCGGTGTTTTTGTAGCTGGTCTCCCTGAGGAGATCAGCTATTGTTGTGTTTGGGTGGTCTCCGAGGCATTGCTCCTGTTTAGCCAGAATCCTACTCCGCACTGATGAGGGGCAACATCCCGAAACAGCTGTCTGTGGATGGATAACTGGTTTAGGTTTTCCCCGTCACATCCTTAAAGCTTGTAAAAAAGCGGGATCTTGACATAGGGGCCACTTAATATGGTGGATTTGGTGATCTCTGTAATGGAGACACCCCTTTGCTTAGTTTTCCTTCCTTTGAGGGATATCTGGCTTTCATTGTGTTGTAGACCCATAACTGGGGCTCCACATTTATTTTGCATATTCCCTTTTCCCAGGGAACTTTGCACTTCGGATTGCTGTGTTGAGACTCTTAAGTGAGGCTCCGCTGTGTTTTTTGTAGCTGGTCTCCTGAGGAGATCAGCTATTGTTGTGTTTGGGTGGTCTCCGAGGCATTGCTCCCGGTTAGCCAGAATCCTACTCCGCACTGATGAGGGGCAACACTCTGAAACAGCTGTCTGTGGATGGATAACTGGCTTAGGTTTTCCCGTCACATCCTTAAAGCTTGTAAAAAGCGGGATCTTGACATAGGGGCCACTTAATATGGTGGATTTGGTGATCTCTGTAATGGAGACACCCCTTTGCTTGGTTTTCCTTCCTTTGAGGGATATCTGGCTTTCATTGTGTTGTAGACCCATATCTGGGGCTTCACATTTATTTTGCATATTCCCTTTTCCCAGGGAACTTTGCACTTCGGATTGCTGTGTTGAGACTCTTAAGTGAGGCTCCGCGGTGTTTTTGTAGCTGGTCTCCTAGGAGATCAGCTATTGTTGTGTTTGGGTGGTCTCCGAGGCATTGCTCCCGGTTAGCCAGAATCCTACTCCGCACTGATGAGGGGCAACACCCCGAAACAGCTGTCTGTGGATGGATAACTGGCTTAGGTTTTCCACGTCACATCCTTAAAGCTTGTAAAAAGCGGGATCTTCACATAGGGGCCACTTAATATGGTGGATTTGGTGATCTCTGTAATGGAGACACCCCTTTGCTTAGTTTTCCTTCCTTTGAGGGATATCTGGCTTTCATTGTGTTGTAGACCCATAACTGGGGCTTCACATTTATTTTGCATATTCCCTTTTCCCAGCGAACTTTGCACTTCGGATTGCTGTGTTGAGACTCTTAAGTGAGGCTCCGCGGTGTTTTTCGTAGCTGGTCTCCTTAGGAGATCAGCTATTGTTGTGTTTGGGTGGTCTCCGAGGCATTGCTCCCGTTTAACCAGAATCCTACTCCGCACTGATGAGGGGCAACACTCCGAAACAGCTGTCTGTGGATGGATAACTGGCTTAGGTTTTCCCGTCACATCCTTAAAGCTTGTAAAAAGCGGGATCTTGACATAGGGGCCACTTAATATGGTGGATTTGGTGATCTCTGTAATGGAGACACCCCTTTGCTTAGTTTTCCTTCCTTTGAGGGATATCTGGCTTTCATTGTGTTGTAGACCCATAACTGGGGCTCCACATTTATTTTGTATATTCCCTTTTCCCAGAGAACTTTGCACTTTGGATTGCTGTGTTGAGACTCTTAAGTGAGGCTCTGCGGTGTTTTGTAGCTGGTCTCCCTGAGGAGATCAGCTATTGTTGTGTTTGGGTGGTCTCCGAGGCATTGCTCCCGGTTAGCCAGAATCCTACTCCGCACTGATGAGGGGCAACACCCTGAAACAGCTGTCTGTGGATGGATACCTGGTTTAGGTTTTCCCCGTCACTTCCTTAAGGATTGTAAAAAAAGCGGGATCTTGACATAGGGGCCACTTAATATGGTGGATTTGGTGATCTCTGTAATGGAGACACCCCTTTGCTTGGTTTTCCTTCCTTTGAGGGATATCTCGCTTTCATTGTGTTGTAGACCCATAACTGGGGCTCCACATTTATTTTGCATATTCCCTTTTCCCAGGGAACTTTGCACTTCGGATTGCTGTGTTGAGATTCTTAAGTGAGGCTCCGCTGTGTTTTTTGTGGCTGGTCTCCCTGAGATCAGATATTGTTGTGTTTGGGTGGTCTCCGAGGCATTGCTCCCGGTTAGCCAGAATCCTACTCCGCACTGATGAGGGGCAACACCCCGAAACAGCTGTCTGTGGATGGATAACTGGCTTAGGTTTTCCCCGTCACATCCTTATAGCTTGTAAAAAAAGCGGGATTTTGACATAGGGGCCACTTAATATGGTGGATTTGGTGATCTCTGAAATAGAGACACCCCTTTGCTTGGTTTTCCTTCCTTTGAGGGATATCTGGCTTTCATTGTGTTGTAGACCCATAACTAGGGCTCCACATTTATTTTGCATATTTCCTTTTCCCAGTGAACTTTGCACTTCGGATTGCTGTGTTGAGACTCTTAAGTGAGGCCCTGCAGTGTTTTTTGTAGCTGGTCTCCCTGAGCAGATCAGCTATTGTTGTGTTTGGGTGGTCTCCGAGGCATTGCTCCCGGTTAGCCAGAATCCTACTCTGCACTGATGAGGGGCAACACCCCGAAACAGCAGTCTGTGGATGGATAACTGGCTTAGGTTTTCACTGTCACATCCTTAAAGCTTGTAAAAAAAAAAGCGGGATCTTGACATAGGGGCCACTTAATATGGTGGATTTGGTGATCTCTGAAATGGTGACACCCCTTTGCTTGGTTTTCCTTCCTTTGAGGGATATCTGGCTTTCATTGTGTTGTAGACCCATAACTGTGGCTCCACATTTATTTTGTATATTCCCTTTTCCCAGGGAACTTTATACTTTGGATTGCTGTGTTGAGACTCTTAAGTAAGGCTCCGCGGTGTTTTTTGTAGCTTGTCTCCCTGAGGAGATCAGCTATTGTGGTGTTTGGGTGGTCTCCGAGGCATTGCTCCCGGTTAGCCAGAATCCTACTCCGCACTGATGAGGGGCAACACCCCGAAACAGCTGTCTGTGGATGGATAACTGGTTTAGGTTTTCCCTCGTCACATCCTTAACCCCTTAAGGACACAGGGTTTTTACATTTTTGCGTTTTCGTTTTGCGCTCTATGCCTTCTAAGAGCCATAACTTTTTTATTTTTCCGTTCACATGGCCATATGAGGGCTTATTTTTTGCGGGACAAGTTGTAATTTCCAACGCCATCATTTAATAATGCATACAGTGTAGTGGGAAGCGGGAAAAAAATTCCAAATGGGGTGAAATTGCAAAAAAAAAGCAATTTCACCACAGTTTTACGGGTTTCTAAATTACGACGTTTGATTTGCGATAAAACTGACCATTTAGTTTTATTCTACAGGTCAGTACGAATCCGACGATACCCAATATGTATAGCTTTTCTTGCGTTTTGATAGTGAAAAAAAATTCAAAAGTGGGAAAAATTTTAATTTTTTTTTTTGTCGCCATGTTTTGACCGCTATAACGTATTTGTAAATAAGTGTATGGCGTTGTATGGGGGCTTAATTTTTTGCGGGGCGATCTTATCTTTTAGTTGATACCATTATGGGGTGTGTAGGACTTTTTGATCGCTTTTTATTTAATGTTTTTTTGAGGAAATGAAGCGTCCAAAAACGGCAAATCGGCCATTTGGGCGCTTTTTCCGTTTTTCTGTTTACCGTATGGGAAATATATTTTTATATTTTTATACTATGGGCGTTTTCACACATTGCGACACCCATGATGTGTATTTTTTATTTTTTTATTATTTTATTTTAATTTTGGGGAAAGGGGGTGATTTAAATTTTTAGTTTTTTTATTTATTTTTTATTTTTTTATTTTTTTATTTTTTTACACTTTTATATAGATCCCATAGGGACCTATATAAATCAGTTACCTGATTGCTTCTATCATAAACTCCAATACACTTGTATTGGAGTTTATGAGCATTTTACTACTTTCCAATGAAGCCCAATTGCTAACAAGGGCTCCATAGGAAATAGTAAGTGATAGCCTCATGCTGAATGAAAGGCTTGAGGCTATCCCTTACAGCGCTCCGATTCTCCCGATCACCACTAGGGGGAGCCGGATCGCTGCCGAAAGTTTTACTTTCGGTTTTAGTGCGTGCAGATGCCGTGATCAATCAGCCGACCGCGATCATCAGCTGCGGGGGTCAGCTACAGGAATAAGCCGGACCCCCGCAGCGATGGTGCCCGCAGCGGCCAGGAGCGGGCGCCATCTTTAGGGACTGGACACATGACGTACCCATACGTCATGTGTCCTTAAGGAGTTAAAGTTTGAAAAAGCCGGATTTTGACATAGGGGCCACTTAATATGGTGGATTTGGTGATCTCTGAAATGGAGACACCCCTTTGCTTGGTTTTCCTTCCTTTGAGGGATATGTGGCTTTCATTGTGTTGTAGACCCATAACTGGGGCTCCACATTTATTTGCATATTCCCTTTTCCCAGGGAACTTTGCACTTCGGATTGCTGTGTTGAGACTCTTAAGTGAGGCTCCGTGGTGTTTTTCGTAGCTGGTCTCCCTGAGGAGATCAGCTATTGTTGTGTTTGGGTGGTCTCCGAGTCATTACTCCCTGTTAACCAGAATCCTACTCAGCACTGATGAGGGGCAACACATCGAAACAGCTGTCTGTAGATGGATAACTTTCTTAGGTTTTCCCAGTCACATCCTTAAAGCTTGTAAAAAAAGCGGGATCTTGACATAGGGGCCACTTAGTATGGTGGATTTGGTGATCTCTGTAATGGAGACACTCCTTTTCCTTGGTTTTCCTTCCTTTGAGGGATATCTGGCTTTCATTGTGTTGTAGACCCATAACTGGAGCTCCACATTTATTTTGCATATTCCCTTTTCCCAGTGAACTTTGCACTTCGGATTGCTGTGTTGAGACTCTTAAGTGAGGCTCCGCAGTGTTTTTTGTAGCTGGCCTCCCTGAGGAGATCAGCTATTGTTGTGTTTGGGTGGTCTCCGAGGCATTGCTCCCGGTTAGCCAGAATCCTACCCCGTACTGATGAGGGGCAACACCCCGAAACAGCTGTCTGTTAATGGATAAATAGCTTAGGCTTTCCCCGTCACATTCTTAAAGCTTGTAAAAAAAGCGAGATCTTCACATAGGGGCCACTTAATATGGTGGATTTGGTGATCTCTGTAATGGAGACACCCCTTTGCTTGGTTTTCCTTCCTTTGAGGGATATCTGGCTTTCATTGTGTTGTAGAACCCTATCTGGGGCTTCACATTTATTTTGCATATTCCCTTTTCCCAGGGAACTTTGCACTTCGGATTGCTGTGTTGAGACTCTTAAGTGAGGCTCCGCAGTGTTTTTTGTAGCTGGTCTCCATGAGATCAGCTATTGTTGTGTTTGGGTGGTCTCCGAGGCATTGCTCCCGTTTAACCAGAATCCTACTCCGCACTGATGAGAGGCAACACTCCAAAACAGCTGTCTGTGGATGGATAACTGGCTTAGGTTTTCCCCGTCACTTCCTTCAAGATTGTAAAAAAAAAAGCGGGATCTTTACATAGGGGCCACTTAATATGGTGGATTTGGTGATCTCTGTAATGGAGACACCCCTTTGCTTGGTTTTCCTTCCTTTGAGGGATATCTGGCTTTCATTGTGTTGTAGACCCATAACTGGGGTCCCATTTATTTTGCATATTCCCTTTTCCCAGGGAACTTTGCACTTTGGATTGCTCTGTTGAGACTCTTAAGTGAGGCTCTGCGGTGTTTTTTGTAGCTGGTCTCCCTGAGGAGATCAGCTATTGTTGTGTTTGGGTGGTCTCCGAGGCATTGCTCCCGTTTAACCAGAATCCTACTCCGCACTGATGAGGGGCAACACTCGAAACAGCTGTCTGTGGATGGATAACTGGTTTAGGTTTTCCCGTCACATCCTTAAAGCTTGTAAAAAAAGCGGGATCTTCACATAGGGGCCACTTAATATGGTGGATTTGGTGATCTCTGTAATGGAGACACCCCTTTGCTTGGTTTTCCTTCCTTTAAAGGATATCTGGCTTTCACTGTGTTGTAGACCCATAACTGGGGCTCCACATTTATTTTGCATATTCTCTTTTCCCAGGGAACTTTGCACTTCGGATTGCTGTGTTGAGTCTCTTAAGTGAGGCTCTGCGGTTATTTTTTGTAGCTGGTCTCCCTGAGGAGATCAGCTATTGTTGTGTTTGGGTGGTCTCCGAGGCATTGCTCCCGGTTAGCCAGAATCCTACCACGCACTGATGAGGGGCAACACCCCGAAACAACTGTCTGTGGATGGATAACTAGCTTAGGCTCTCCCCGTCACATCCTTAAAGCTTGTAAAAAAAGCGAGATCTTCACATAGGGGCCACCTAATATGGTGGATTTGGTGATCTCTGTAATGGAGACACCCCTTTGCTTGGTTTTCCTTCCTTTGAGGGATATCTGGCTATCATTGTGTTGTAGACCCCTATCTGGGGCTTCACATTTATTTTGCATATTCCCTTTTCCCAGTTAACTTTGCACTTTGGATTGCTGTGTTGAGACTCTTAAGTGAGGCTCCGCAGTGTTTTTTGTAGCTGGTCTCCCTGAGGAGATCAGCTATTGTTGTGTTTGGGTGGTCTCCGAGGCATTGCTCCCGTTTAACTAGAATCCTACTCCGCACTGATGAGGGGCAACACCCTGAAACAGCTGTCTGTGGATGGATAACTGGCTTAGGTATTTCCCGTCACATCCTTAAAGCTTGTAAAAAAAAAGCGGGATCTTCACATAGGGGCCACTTAATATGGTGGATTTGGTGATCTCTGTAATGGAGACACCCCTTTGCTTGGTTTTCCTTCCTTTCAGGGATATCTGTCTTTCATTGTGTTGTAGACCCCTAACTGGGACTTCACATTTATTTTGCATATTCCCTTTTCCCAGCGAACTTTGCACTTCGGATTGCTGTGTTGAGACTCTTAAGTGAGGCTCCGCGTTGTTTTTCGTAGCTGGTCTCTCTTAGGAGATCAGCTATTGTGGTGTTTGGGTGGTCTCCGAGGCATTGCTCCCGGTTAGCCAGAATCCTGCTCCGCACTGATGAGGGGCAAAACCCCGAAACAGCTGTCTGTGGATGTATGACTGGCTTAGGTTTTCCCCGTTACATCCCTAAAGCTTGTAAAAAAAGCGGGATCTTGACATAGGGGCCACTTAATATGGTGGATTTGGTAATCTCTGTAATGGAAACACCCCTTTGCTTGGTTTTCCTTCCTTTGAGGGATATCTGGCTTTCATTGTGTTGTAACCCCATAACTGTGGCTCCACATTTATTTTGTATATTCCCTTTTCCCAGGGAACTTTGCACTTTGGATTGCTGTGTTGATACTCTTAAGTGAGGCTCCGCGGTGTTTTTTGTAGCATGTCTCCCTGAGGAGATCAGCTATTGTGGTGTTTGGGTGGTCTCCGAGGCATTGCTCCCGGTTAGCCAGAATCCTACTCCGCACTGATGAGGGGGCAACACCCCGTAACAGCTGTCTGTGGATGGATAACTGGTTTAGGTTTTCCCCGTCACTTCTTTAAAGCTTTTAAAAAAAATGAGGGATCTTGACATAGGGGCCACTTAATATGGTGGATTTGGTGATCTCTGTAATGGAGACACCCCTTTGCTTGGTTTTCCTTTCTTTAAAGGATATCTGGCTTTCACTGTGTTGTAGACACATAACTGGGGCTCCACGTTTATTTTGCATATTCCATTTTCCCAGGGAACTTTGCACTTCGGATTGCTGTGTTGAGACTCTTAAGTGAGCCTCCGCGGTGTTTTTTGTAGCTGGTCTCCTGAGATCAGCTATTGTTGTTTTTGGGTGGTCTCCGAGGCATTGCTCCCGGTTAGCCAGAATCCTACTCCGCACTGATGAGGGGCAACACCCCGACACAGCTGTCTGTGGATGGATGACTGGCTTAGGTTTTTCCCATCACATCTTTATAGCTTGTAAAAAAAGAGGGATCTTGACATAGGGGCCACTTAATATGGTGGATTTGGTCATCTCTGTAATGGAGACACCCCTTTGCTTGGTTTTCCTTCATTTGAGGGATATCTAGCTTTCATTGTGTTGTAGACCCATAACTGGGGCTCCACATTTATTTTGCATAATCCCTTTTCCCAGGGAACTTTGCAATTCGGATTGCTGTGTTGAGACTCTTAAGTGAGGCTCCGCGGTGTTTTTTGTGGCTGGTCTCCCTGAGATCAGATATTGTTGTGTTTGGGTGGTCTCCGAGGCATTGCTCCCGGTTAGCCAGATTCCTACTCCGCACTGATGAGGGGCAACACCCCGAAACAGCTGTCTGTGGATTGATAACTGGCATAGGTTTTCCCCGTCACATCCTTAAAGCTTGAAAAAAGTGGGATTTTGACATAGGAGCCACTTAATATGGTGGATTTGGTGATCTCTGTAATGGAGACACCCCTTTGCTTGGTTTTCCTTCCTTTCAGGGATATCTGGCTTTCATTGTGTTGTAGACCCCATAACTGTGGCTCCACATTTATTTTGCATATTCCCTTTTCCCAGGGAACTTTGCACTTCGGATTGCTGTGTTGAGACTCTTAAGTGAGCCTCCGCTGTGTTTTTTGTAGCTGGTCTCCCTTAGGAGATCAGCTATTGTTGTGTTTGGGTGGTCTCCGAGGCATTGCTCCCGGTTAGCCAGAATCCTACTCCGCACTGATGAGGGGCAACACATCGAAACAGCTGTCTGTGGATGGATAACTGGCTTAGGTTTTCCCCGTCACATCCTTAAAGCTTGTAAAAAAAAGCAGGATCTTGACATAGGGGCCAATTAATATGGTTGATTTGGTGATCTCTGTAAAGAAGACAGCCCTTTGCTTGGTTTTCCTTCCTTTGAGGGATATCTGGCTTTCATTGTGTTGTAGACCCATAACTGGAGCTCCACATTTATTTTGCATATTCCCTTTTCCCAGGGAACTTTGCACTTCGGATTGCTGTGTTGAGACTCTTAAGTGAGGCTCCGCGGTGTTTTTTGTGGCTGGTCTCCCTGAGATCAGATATTGTTGTGTTTGGGTGGTCTCCGAGGCATTGCTCCCGGTTAGCCAGAATCCTACTCCGCACTGATGAGGGGCAACACCCCGAAACAGCTGTCTGTGGATTGATAACTGGCTTAGGTTTTCCCCGTCACATCCTTAAAGCTTGAAAAAAGCGGGATTTTGACATAGGGGCCACTTAATATGGTGGATTTGGTGATCTCTGTAATGGAGACACCCCTCTGCTTGGTTTTCCTTCCTTTCAGGGATATCTGGCTTTCATTGTGTTGTAGACTCCTAACTGAGACTTCACATTTATTTTGCATATTCCCTTTTCCCAGCGAACATTGCACTTCAGAGTGCTGTGTTGAGACTCTTAAGTGAGGCTCCGCGTTGTTTTTCGTAGCTGGTCTCCCTTAGGAGATCAGCTATTGTTGTGTTTGGGTGGTCTCCAAGGCATTGCTCCCGGTTAGCCAGAATCCTGCTCCGCACTGATGAGGGGCAACACCCCGAAACAGCTGTCTGTGGATGGATGACTGGCTTAGGTTTTCCCCGTCACATCCTTAAAGCTTGTAAAAAAAGCTGGATCTTGACAGACGGGCAACTTAATATGGTGGATTTGGTGATCTCTGTAATGGAGACACCCCTTTGCTTGGTTTTAATTCATTTGAGGGATATCTGGCTTTCATTGTGTTGTAGACCCATAACTGGGGCTCCACATTTATTTTGCATATTCTCTTTTCCCAGGGAACTTTGCACTTCGGATTGCTGTGTTGAGACTCTTAAGTGAGGCTCCGCTGTGTTTTTTGTAGCTGGTCTCCCTGAGATCAGCTATTGTTGTGTTTGGGTGGTCTCCGAGGCATAGCTCCCGGTTAGCCAGACTCCTACTCCGCACTGATGAGGAGCAATACCCCGAAACAGCTGTCTGTGGATGGATAACTGGCTTAGGTTTTCTCCGTCACATCCTTAAAGCTTGTAAATAAAGTGGGATCTTGACATAGGGGCCACTTATTATGGTTGATTTGGTAATCTCTGTAATGGAGACACCCCTTTGCTTGGTTTTCCTTCCTTTGAGGGATATCTGGCTTTCATTGTGTTGTAGACCCATAACTGGGACTCCACATTTCTTTTACATGTTCCCTTTTCCCAGGGAACTTTGCACTTCGGATTGCTGTGTTGAGACTCTTAAGTGAGGCTCCGCGGTGTTTTTTGTAGCTGGTCTCCCTGAGGAGATCAGCTATTGTTGTGTTTGGGTGGTCTTAGAGGCATTGCTCCCGGTTAGCCAGAATCCAACTCCGCACTGATCAGGGGCAAAACCCCGAAACAGATGTCTGTGGATGGATAACTGTCTTAGGTTTTACCCGTCACATCCTTAAAGCTTGTAAAAAAAAGCGGGATCTTGACATAGGGGCCACTTAATATGGTGGATTTTGTGATCTCTGTAATGGAGACACCCCTTTGCTTGGTTTTCCTTCCTTTAAGGGATATCTGGCTTTCATTGTGTTGTAGACCCATAACTGGGGCTCCACATTTATTTTGCATATTCCCGTTTCAAAGGGGAACCTTGCACTTTGGATTGCTGTGTTGAGACTCTTAAGAGAGGCTCCGCGGTGTTTTTCGTAGCTGGTCTCCCTGAGGAGATCAGCTATTGTTGTGTTTGGGTGGTCTCCGAGGCATTGCTTCCGGTTAGCCAGAATCAATCTCTGCACTGATCAGGGGCAACACCCCGAAACAGCTGTCTGTGGATGGATAACTGGCTTAGGTTTTCCCCGTCACATCCTTAAAGCTTGTAAAAAAAAAAGGCGGGATCTTGACATAGGGGCCACTTAATATGGTGGATTTGGTGATCTCTGTAATGGAGACACCCCTTTGCTTGGTTTTCCTTCCTTTGAGGGATATCTGGCATTCATTGTGTTGTAGACCCATAACTGGGGCTCCGCATTTATTTTGCATATTCCCTTTTCCCAGGGAACTTTGCACTTCGGATTGCTGTGTTGAGACTCTTAAGTGAGGCTCCGCAGTGTTTTTTGTAGCTGGTCTCCCTGAGGAGATCAGCTATTGTTGTGTTTGGGTGGTCTTAGAGGCATTGCTCCCAGTTAGCCAGAATCCTACTCCTCACTGATGAGGGGCAACACATCGAAATAGCTGTCTGTGGATGGATAACTGGCTTAGGTTTTCCCCGTCACATCCTTAAAGCTTGTAAAAACTAGCTGGATCTTAACATATGGGCCATTTAATATGGTGGATTTGGTGATCTCTGTAATGGAGACACCCCTTTGCTTGGTTTTCCTTCCTTTGAGGGATATTTGGCATTCATTGTGTTGTAGACCCATAACTGGGGCTCCGCATTTATTTTGCATATTCCCTTTTCCCAGGGAACTTTGCACTTCGGATTGCTGTGTTGAGACTCTTAAGTGAGGCTCCGCGATGATTATTGTAGCTGGTCTCCCTGAGGAGATCAGCTATTGTTGTGTTTGGGTGGTCTCCGAGGCATTGCTCCCGCTTACCCAGAATCCAACTCCGCTCTGATGAGGGGCAACACCCCGAAACAGCTGTCTGTGCATGGATAACTGGCTTAGATTTTCCCCGTCACATCCTTAAAGCTTGTAAAAAAAAGCTGGATCTTGACATAAAGGCCACTTAATATGGTGGATTTGGTGATCTCTGTAATGGAGACACCACTTTGCTTGGTTTTCCTTCCTTTGAGGCATATCTGGCTTTCATTGTGTTGTAGACCCATAACTGGGGCTCCACATTTATTTTGCATATTCCCTTTTCCCAGGGAACTTTGCACTTCGGCTTGCTGTGTTGAGACTCTTAAGTAAGGCTCCGCAGTGTTTTTTGTAGCTGGTCTCCCTGAGGAGATCAGCTATTGTTGTGTTTGGGTGGTATCCGAGGCATTGCTCCCGGTTAGCCAGAATCAAACTATGCACTGATGAGGGGCAACACCCCGAAACAGCTGTCTGTGGATGGTTAACTGGCTTAGGTTTTCCCCGTCACATCCTTAAAGCTTGCAAAAAAAGCTGGATCTTGACATAGAGGCCACTTAATATGGTGGATTTGGTGATCTCTGTAATGGAGACACCTCTTTGCTTGGTTTTCCTTCCTTTGAGGGATATCTGGCTTTCATTGTGTTGTAGACCCATAACTGGGGCTCCACATTTATTTTGCATGTTTCCTTTTCCCAGGGAACTTTGCACTTCGGATTGCTGTGTTGAGACTCTTAAGTGAGGCTCCGCGGTGTTTTTTGTAGCTGGTCTCCCTGAGGAGATCAGCTATTGTTGTGTTTGGGTGGTCCCCGAGTCATTGCTCCCGGTTAGCCAGAATCCTACTCCGCACTGATGAGAGGCAACACCCTGAAACAGCTGTCTGTGGATGGATAACTGGCTTAGGTTTTCCCCGTCACATCCTTAAAGCTTGTAAAAAAAGCGGGATCTTGACATAGGGGCCACTTAATATGGTGGATTTGGTGATCTCTGTAATGGAGACACCCTTTGCTTGGTTTTCCTTCCTTTATGGGATATCTGGCTTTCATTGTGTTGTAGACCCATAACTGGGGCTCCACATTTATTTTGCATATTCCCGTTTCCCAGGGAACCTTGCACTTTGGATTGCTGTGTTGAGACTCTTAAGTGAGGCTCTGCGGTGTTTTTTGTAGCTGGTCTCCCTGAGGAGATCAGCTATTGTTGTGTTTGGGTGGTCTTAGAGGCATTGCTCCCAGTTAGCCAGAATCCTACTCCTCACTGATGAGGGGCAACACATCGAAACAGCTGTCTGTGGATGGATAACTGGCTTAGGTTTTCCCCGTCACATTTTTAAAGCTTGTAAAAAAAGCTGGATGTTGACATAGGGGCCACTTAATATGGTGGATTTGGTGATCTCTGTAATGGAGACACCCCTTTGCTTGGTTTTCCTTCCTTTGAGGGATATCTGGCTTTCATTGTGTTGTAGACCCATAACTGGTGCTCCACATTTATTTTGCATATTCCCTTTTTCCCAGGGAACTTTGCACTTCGGCTTGCTGTGTTGAGACTCTTAAGTGAGGCTCCCTGAGGAGATCGGCTATTGTTGTGTTTGGGTGGTCTCCGATGCATTACTCCCGGTTAGCCAGAATCAAACTATGCACTGATGAGGGGCAACACCCCGAAACAGCTGTCTGTGGATGGATAACTGGCTTAGGTTTTCCCCGTCACATCCTTAAAGCTTGTAAAAAAAGCGGGATCTTGACATAGGGGCCACTTAATATGGTGGATTTGGAGATCTCTGTAATGGAGACACCCCTTTGCTTGGTTTTCCTTCCTTTGAGGGATATCTGTCTTTCATTATGTTGTTGACCCTTAACTGGGGCTCCACATTTATTTTGCATATTCCCTTTTCCCAGGGAACTTTGCAATTCGGATTGCTGTGTTGAGACTCTTAAGTGAGGCTCCGCGTTTTTTTTTGTAGCTGTTCTCCCTGAGGAGATCAGCTATTGTTGTGTTTTGGTGGTCTCCGAGGCATTGCTCCAGGTTAGCCAGAATCCTACTCCGCACTGATGAGGGGCAACACCCCGAAACAGCTGTCTGTGGATGGATAACTGGCATAGGTTTTCCCCGTCACATCCTTCAAGATTGTAAAAAAAGCGGGATCTTGACATAGGGGCCACTTAATATGGTGGATTTGGTGGTCTCTGTAATGGAGACACCCCTTTGCTTGGTTTTCCTTCCTTTGAGGGATATCTGGCTTTCATTGTGTTGTAGACCCATAACTGGGGCTCCACATTTATTTTGCATATTCCCTTTTCCCAGGGAACTTTGCACTTCGATGTGCTGTGTTGAGACTCTTAAGTGAGGCTCCGCAGTGTTTTTGTAGCTGGTCTCCCTGAGGAGATCAGCTATTGTTGTGTTTGGGTGGTCTCCGAGGCATTGCTCCCGGTTAGACAGAATCCTACTCCGCACTGATGAGGGGCAACACCTCGAAACAGCTATCTGTGGATGGATAACTGGTTTAGGTTTTCCTCGTCACATCCTTAAAGCTTGTAAAAAAGCGGGATCTTGACATAGGGGCCACTTAATATGGTGGATTTGGTGATCTCTGTAATGGAGACACCCCTTTGCTTGGTTTTCCTTCCTTTGAGGGATATCTGGCTTTCATTGTGTTGTAGACCCATAACTGGGGCTCCACATTTATTTTGCATATTCCCTTTTCCCAGGGAACTTTGCACTTCGGATTGCTGTGTTGAGACTCTTAAGTGAGGCTCCGCGGTGTTTTTGTAGCTGGTCTCCCTGAGGAGATCAGCTATTGTTGTGTTTGGGTGGTCTCCGAGGCATTGCTCCCAGTTAGCCAGAATCCTACTCCGCACTGATGAGGGGCAACACATCGAAACAGCTGTCTGTGGATGGATAACTGGCTTAGGTTTTCCCCGTCACATCCTTAAAGCTTGTAAAAATAGCTGGATCTTGACATAGGGGCCACTTAATATGGTGGATTTGGTGATCTCTGTAATGGAGACACCCCTTTGCTTGGTTTTCCTTCCTTTGAGGGATATCTGGCATTCATTGTGTTGTAGACCCATAACTGGGGCTCCACATTTATTTTGCATATTCCCTTTTCCCAGGAACTTTGCACTTCGGATTGCTGTGTTGAGACTCTTAAGTGAGGCTCCGCGATGATTTTGTAGCTGGTCTCGCTGAGGAGATGAGCTATTGTTGTGTTTGGGTGGTCTCCGAGGCATTGCTCCCGGTTAGCCAGAATCCAACTCCGCACTGATGAGGGGCAACACCCCGAAACAGCTGTCTGTGGATGGATAACTGGCTTAGGTTTTCCCCGTCACATCCTTAAAGCTTGTAAAAAAAGCTGGATCTTGACATAGAGGCCACTTAATATGGTGGATTTGGAGATCTCTGTAATGGAGACACCTCTTTGCTTGGTTTTCCTTCCTTTGAGGGATATCTGGCTTTCATTGTGTTGTAGACCCATAACTGGGGCTCCACATTTATTTTGCATATTTCCTTTTCCCAGGGAACTTTGCACTTCGGATTGCTGTGTTGAGACTCTTAAGTGAGGCTCCGCGGTGTTTTGTAGCTGGTCTCCTGAGGAGATCAGCTATTGTTGTGTTTGGGTGGTCCCGAGTCATTGCTCCGGTTAGCCAGAATCCTACTCCGCACTGATGAGAGGCAACACCCTGAAACAGCTGTCTGTGGATGGATAACTGGCTTAGGTTTTCCCCGTCACATCCTTAAAGCTTGTAAAAAAAAAGTGGGATCTTGACATAGGGGCCACTTAATATGGTGGATTTGGTGATCTCTGTAATGGAGACACCCCTTTGCTTGGTTTTCCTTCCTTTAAGGGATATCTGGCTTTCATTGTGTTGTAGACCCATAACTGGGGCTCCACATTTATTTTGCATATTCCCGTTTCCCAGGGAACCTTGCACTTTGGATTGCTGTGTTGAGACTCTTAAGTGAGGCTCTGCGGTGTTTTGTAGCTGGTCTCCCTGAGGAGATCAGCTATTGTTGTCTTTGGGTGGTCTTAGAGGCATTGCTCCGGTTAGCCAGAATCCTACTCCGTACTGATGAGGGCAACACCCCGAAACAGCTGTCTGTGGATGGATAACTGTCTTAGGTTTTCCCCGTCACATCCTTAAAGCTTGTAAAAAAAAGCGGGATCTTGACATAGGGGCCACTTAATATGGTGGATTTAGTGATCTCTGTAATGGAGACACCCCTTTGCTTGGTTTTCCTTCCTTTGATTGATATCTGGCTTTCATTGTGTTGTAGACCCATAACTGGGGCTCCACATTTATTTTGCATTTTCGCTTTTCCCAGGGAACTTTGCACTTCGGCTTGCTGTGTTGAGACTATTAAGTGAGGCTCCGCGGTGTTTTTTGTAGCTGGTCTCCCTGAGGAGATCAGCTATTGTTGTGTTTGGGTGGTATCTGAGGCATTGCTCCCGGTTAGCCAGAATCAAACTATGCACTGATGAGGGGCAACACCCGAAACAGCTGTCTGTGGATGGATAACTGGCTTAGGTTTTCCCCGTCACATCCTTAAAGCTTGCAAAAAAGCGGGATCTTGACATAGGGGCCACTTAATATGATGGATTTGGAGATCTCTGTAATGGAGACACCTCTTTGCTTGGTTTTCCTTCCTTTGAGGGATATCTGGCTTTCATTGTGTTGTAGACCCATAACTGGGGCTCCACATTTATTTTGCATATTTCCTTTTCCCAGGGAACTTTGCACTTCGGATTGCTGTGTTGAGACTCTTAAGTGAGGCTCCGCGGTGTTTTGTAGCTGGTCTCCCTGAGGAGATCAGCTATTGTTGTGTTTGGGTGGTCTCCGAGTCATTGCTCCCGGTTAGCCAGAATCCTACTCCGCACTGATGAGAGGCAACACCCTGAAACAGCTGTCTGTGGATGGATAACTGGCTTAGGTTTTCCACGTCACATCCTTAAAGCTTGTAAAAAAGCGGGATCTTGACATAGGGGCCACTTAATATGGTGGATTTGGTGATCTCTGTAATGGAGACACCCCTTTGCTTAGTTTTCCTTCCTTTAAGGGATATCTGGATTTCATTGTGTTGTAGACCCATAACTGGGGCTCCACATTTATTTTGCATATTCCCGTTTCCCAGTGAACCTTGCACTTTGGATTGCTGTGTTGAGACTCTTAAGTGAGGCTCCGCGGTGTTTTTGTAGCTGGTCTCCCTGAGGAGATCAGCTATTGTTGTCTTTGGGTGGTCTTAGAGGCATTGCTCCCGGTTAGCCAGAATCCTACTCCGCACTGATGAGGGGCAACACCCGAAACAGCTGTCTGTGGATGGATAACAGTCTTAGGTTTTCCCCGTCACATCCTTAAAGCTTGTAAAAAGCGGGATCTTGACATAGGGGCCACTTAATATGGTGGATTTAGTGATCTCTGTAATGGAGACACCCCTTTGCTTGGTTTTCCTTCCTTTGAGGGATATCTGGCTTTCATTGTGTTGTAGACCCATAACTGTGGCTCCACATTTATTTTGCATATTCCCTTTTCCCAGGGAACTTTGCACTTCGGCTTGCTGTGTTGAGACTCTAAAGTGAGGCTCCGCTGTGTTTTTTGTAGCTGGTCTCCCTGAGGAGATCAGCTATTGCTATGTTTGGTGTTTTCCGAGGCATTGCTCCCGGTTAGCCAGATTCATACTCCGCACTGATGAGGGGCAACACCCCGAAACAGCTGTCTGTGGATGTATAACTGGCTTAGGTTTTCCCCGTCACATCCTTAAAGCTTGTAAAAAAGCGGGATCTTGACATAGGGGCCACTTAATATGGTGGATTTGGTGATCTCTGTAATGGAGACACCCCTTTGCTTAGTTTTCCTTCCTTTGAGGGATATCTGGCATTCATTGTGTTGTAGACCCATAACTGGGGCTCCGCATTTATTTTGCATATTCCCTTTTCCCAGGAAACTTTGCACTTCGGATTGCTGTGTTGAGACTCTTAAGTGAGGCTCTGCAGTGTTTTGTAGCTGGCCTCCCTGAGGAGATCAGCTATTGTTGTGTTTGGGTGGTCTTAGAGGCATTGCTCCCAGTTAGCCAGAATCCTACTCCTCACTGATGAGGGGCAACACATCGAAACAGCTGTCTGTGGATGAATAACTGGCTTAGGTTTTCCCGTCACATTTTTAAAGCTTGTAAAAAAGCTGGATGTTGACATAGGGGCCACTTAATATGGTGGATTTGGTGATCTCTGTAATGGAGACACCCCTTTGCTTTGTTTTCCTTCCTTTGAGGGATATCTGGCTTTCATTGTGTTGTAGACCCATAACTGGGGCTCCACATTTATTTTGCATATTCCCTTTTCCCAGGGAATTTTGCACTCGGATTGCTGTGTTGAGACTCTTAAGTGTGGCTCCGTGGTGTTTTGTAGCTGGTCTCCCTGAGGAGATCAGCTTTTGTTGTGTTTGGGTGGTCTCCGAGGCATTGCTCCCGCTTAGCCAGAATCCTACTCTGCACTGATGAGGGGCATCACCCCGAAACAGCTATCTGTGGATGGATAACTGGCTTAGGTTTTCCCCGTCACATCCTTAAAGCTTGTAAAAAAAAGCGGGATCTTGACATAGTGGCCGCTTAATATGGTGGATTTGGTGATCTCTGTATTGGATACACCCTTTTGCTTGGTTTTCCTTCCTTTGAGGGAAATCTGGCTTTCATTGTGTTGTAGACCCATAACTGGGGCTCCACATTTATTTTGCATATTCCCTTTTCCCAGGGAACTTTGCACTTCGGATTGCTGTGTTGAGACTCTTAAGTGAGGCTCCGCGGTGTTTTTTGTAGCCGGTCTTACTGAGGAGATCAGCTATTGTTGTGTTTGGGTGGTCCCCGAGTCATTGCTCCCGGTTAGCCAGAATCCTACTCCGCACTGATGAGAGGCAACACCCGAAACAGCTGTCTGTGGATGGATAACTGGCTTTGGTTTTCCCGTCACATACTTAAAGCTTGTAAAAAAGTGGGATCTTGACATAGGGGCCACTTAATATGGTGGATTTGGTGATCTCAATAATGGAGACACCCGTTTGCTTAGTTTTCCTTCCTTTGAGGGATATCTGTCTTTCATTATGTTGTAGACCCTTAACTGGGGCTCCACATTTATTTTGCATATTCCCTTTTCCCAGGGAACTTTGCACTTGGATTGCTCTGTTGAGACTCTTAAGTGAGGCTCCGCTGTGTTTTTGTAGCTGGTCTCCCTGAGGAGATCAGCTATGTGT
>JAKVIS010001795.1:0-28166 GCA_033119425.1 Bufotes viridis
TATATAATTATATATGTACAGCTGCTATAACCTGGGCATCTCCTGTATATAATTCTATATGTACAGCTGGTATAACCTGGGCTTCTCCTGAATATAATTATATATGTACAGCTGGTATAACCTGGGCATCTCCTGTATATAATTATATATGTACAGCTGGTATAACCTGGGGATCTCCTGTATATAATTATATATGTACAGCAAAGAAATTAATATATGCAAAAGGTAACCATAGTAACAGTAGGTCCCACCCCACAGTCCCTATAATAGGCCATTCCTCATGTGAACCTTCCTCTCTTTCTTTGCTGCTCACTAGATAAGTCCCGCGTCCCGCGCGCTTCTCCCGGCGGCTGGGCGATCTCGCGAGATTTCGGCGGCCATCTTGGTTCCCGATCTCGCGAGATCTCGTCTGGACCGCTCCCTGCGCTTCTGCTGCCGGCCCACTGCCTCTGCTCTCGCTCCTGCCGCGATTCGCCTGCTGTGGGGTGATTAACCCCTGTTTTTTTCCACAGGTATCCCAGGCTTTTGCCTGTAGTCTGCCCATAATTATAAGTATAAATATTTAGAGGGATTTACACATCCTCCTTTATTTGATTGGGCCCCCCCCCCCCCCCTCTGCCATGCCTAACCCAGCCATTGATGCCAGCCAGCCCAGCCCTTCCCCCGCTGCCGGGGACCCCAGGCCTGCTGACCCTGATCTTCAGGCTCTGGCCATTCAGCGCTCTCTCTCCAGCACTATTATTGAGGCCATGGGATCCATGTCCTCCATTATTTCTCAGACCATCTCACAGGCCCTGTCTGCTCACCCCTTAGTTGGGGCCAGACCATCTCCCACTGGGTCTCAGCAGCTACCCGCTGCATCAGAATCTCCTGTTCCACAGGAGCAATTGATCGGTGTGATATCAGCCACCCAAGAAAGCGCGCGCGTTCCGCGCAAAAGAGCCTTGCCACGCCAGGCAGAAAAGACACGGTTATGGAAATGTGCTAGAGCACAAACCTCCAGTGATTCAGAGTCTGAGTTTGGATCCGACCCAGAGGACATGGCGGACGCTAGTGGCCACTCTGATATAGATCCCCCGGTCACGGTGCCAGACCCTGTCTGTGTCACCCCGTCCGCCCCCTTAGCTAAGGAGTCCTCTTCTGCCTCCGCCATTGATGTAGCTTCCCCCTTGGTTGATCCCTCGGGCACTCCTATGTTTGACCCGGACGCCCTCCACCACCCTAGGTCCGCGGAGTGGCTGCCGGCGGCCCACGTCAGTGATTATCTGGAGAACTGGGTTCGCCGGCCCCTGACGAAGGAGGCCCGCAGTAAGTTAAGGGCGGAGTGTCCCAGACCCCTAATCCCCAATAAGGTCTGTGTGATGCCAGAGGTCGATCCTAAAATGACGCAATATTTGTCTAAAACGGGATGGAATCCCCGCAAAGGGCTTGATTCGGCCTTACGGAGCTGTCAGGACAAGCTCCTTCATATATTTGGCCCATTGGCAAAAATTTTCGAGATGGCGGAATCCGCCAGAGTGGACGGCTCTCCTATTGACCCGGAGGAGCTTACCGGCTGGGTTCAGCGGGCGGTCTGTATTGCTGGCAGCACTAATACTTCCCTGGCGGTTGAGAGGCGTAAAGCCATTTTATTTAAATTGGATCCCAAACTCTCTAACCTTGCCCTTACCGAGGCAGGTAAAGACGCGCAGGGACTATTGTTCGGCGAGTCCTTTATTAAGGAACTCGGCCGTTATGTAGGGGCTTTTACCGCCCTCGACAAAGCCCAGTCCTCCATGCGCAGGGTCTTCCAGGGACGGGTCTCTACCCGGGCCGGCAGTAGCAGGGGCCGCCTGTCCGGCCTGAGGCGCCGGTCGAGGCTCCTTCACGCAGAGGTCCTCCTTCCAGGAGCAGCGGACCTCTACCCCATTCTTCCCATCCAGAGGCGGACAGTGGCGCTCCCGGTCCTTCCGTGGTAACACCTCATCTCGTAAATCTGCCGGTAAGTCTGACCCCGCTCGGGAATTCTTCAGTAACTTGTGTAGGGGGCAGACTCCAACATTTTTTCCCCGCCTTGGAGCTGGTCACCGCGGACCCGTGGGTCCTGTCCACGGTGAGGGGTTTCACCATAGAACTCACGAACTCCCCGTCTCATCTGCCTCTCCCCCCAATTGGGCCACGGCTGGGCTCGGATCTCAGGCTTGTGGACGAGGAGCTCGTCTCTCTCTTCCACAAGCGGGCGATCGAGAAGGCTCCCTCCCCCGCGGGGGGAGTCATAAGCAACATTTTCTTGGTACAAAAGAAAGGGGGTCAAATCCTGTCTGGTCCCCTCTCAGCGGTTGGAGTTCCTGGGTTTCATGGTGGACTCGATCTCGGAGTCTCAAAGCCTGCCGGTGACGAAGTTGCGCTCTATCTGCAAGGAGTTGAGGCATGCCTTGTCCAGCCCCCGCCTGTCTCTGCGACATCTGGCCCGTATCATTGGCCTGCTGGCCTCGTCCATCCAGGCGGTGTTTCCGGCCCCCTTGCACTACCGTGCCCTACAGAGGCTGAAGATAGCCCATCTTCGTTCCGGTGCTTCTTTTGCGGATATGGTGGAGTTGGACGTGGCCGCTCAGGAGGAGCTTCGTTGGTGGATCGCCAATCTCGAGGCCTGGAATGGCCGGGCGATTTTTGGTTTTCAACCCGGGCTCACTATAGACTCGGACGCGATCCTCCAGGAATGGGGGGCTCACTGCGAGGGGATTTCCACTGGAGGGCCTTGGTCGGAGAACGAGGTAGGGCTCCATATCAACGCCTTGGAGCTGCTGGCAGGGTCTTTCGCCGTCAGGAGTTTTACGAATGGGATCGCCAATGCGTGTATCCGCCTGAGGATGGACAACGTGTCAGCTGTTCGCTATGTCAATCGGCTATGAGGCACACAGTCAGCAACACTGGCGACTCTGGCGAAGGAGTTCTGGTCCTATTGCCTTTCCAGGGACATCATGGTCCAGGCGGAATATCTTCCTGGTCTTCACAACGTTCAGGCGGATTGGAGCTCGCGCCACCTGTCGGATGGCAGCGATTGGCAACTGGACCCGACTCTCTCGGTCCTGTCGGATTTGTGGGGTCCTTTCTCCGTGGATCTGTTTGCCTCCCGGCTCAATGCTCAGCTTCCTTGCTTCTACAGTTGGCGCCCGGATCTGGAGGCGATGGCGGTCGATGCCTTTCTCCATGACTGGTCCTCCGGTCGTCTCTATGCCTTTCCTCCGTACATGATGATCCCTCGGATGCTCCTTCAGGTTCGCCGTCATCGGGCGGATCTGGTGGTGGTGGTCCCGTTCTGGGACTCTCAAGTATGGTTCCCATCTCTGATGGAGCTTCTAGTGGACATGCCCCCTCTTCTCCCGAGCCCGATTTCTTTCCCATCCGTTGTCCCCAGGGGTCTCCCCACCCCCTGCTATGGGACGGTTCCCTGCAGTTGATGGCCTGCCGGATCTCAGGACTCCCGGAGCAGTCAACGGAGTTTCGGAGGCTACTCGATGCCTCTTGGACAACGCCTGGGCCCCCGGCACCAGAAAATCTTATCGGGCGGCCTGGCGAACTTGGGCTGGCTGGTGCCTGGAACGGGACGTGGATCCCGTTTCGGCGCCGGTAGTTCATCTGCTTCAATTCCTCACCTCGTTGTTCGAGGCGGGGAAGGCTTATAGAACCATAAATTTGTTCAGGTCCGCAATTTCCTCTACGCATCGTGGGTTCGATGGGGTTCCTGCGGGTCAACACCCTTCGGTCTCGCGTTTGATGCGTGGCTCCTGTTTGGCCCGTCCTCCACGTCCAAGGTTCTCCACTACTTGGGATGTTTCCGTGGTGTTATCCTTTTTATCTTCTTGGCCTTCTAATACGGACTTGTCCTTACGTCAGCTTTCGGCCAAGTTGGTCACCCTCTTTTGCCTTGTGTCTTGTAAGAGGGTTTCGGACGTCCGAGCGCTGGATTACGACGCGCGCTCCTTTACGCCTGAGGGTGTCACCTTCAATATCTCGCGTCGTACGAAGACTAACATCAAGTCCGTTTCCTATCCTAGCTTTCCTTCCTCCCCGGCCTTGTGCCCGATGGCTTGTTTGCGGGAATATGAATCCCGGACTCGTGTCCATCGTTCTCCTTCGGTGCTGCAGTTGTTCCTTTCTATCCGTCATCCCTTTGGGCCAGTTTCCAGTCCCACTTTGGCTCGTTGGCTCAAATGGGTCATGTCTTTGGCTGGGGTGGATACGTCCATTTTCACGGCTCATTCGGCGCGTAGTGCGCCTGCCACTTCCTTGGCGGTCTCGGGGGCTCGTCTGGAGGACATCCTGCGGTTGGCTGATTGGTCGAGTGCCACGACCTTTCGAGAACATTATTTCCGGCCTCCTCCACATTTGTTTTCTTCTTTGGTAAGTCAGCTTTGAACTTGCAATAGGAGCCTCCGTGTCTTGCTGTAAAACTGATGATTTTCCTAGTCTACGACGTAAAGTCATAGTTTTATTAAAGACACGGAGGCGAGTATTGCCCGCCCTTCCCTCCCGGGGGTTTTATCTTATACCTTTTTGGGGTGTTCAGTTTCTGTTTCTTTGGTAGTACGTATTATGTTATGTATTTCTATGTATATTATATATGTACTTTATTCTCATTTTATTCAGTGCTTCTTATGCTCTGTTTGTAGCTGCTGTGCGGGCTTTGGATTTCTTTACCTGCTGGTGTTGTGCTCCGCTTACCCTGGCCGTATGGTCTGTTTTTCTCTTTTCAGGTTGACCGTTTTTTCGTGCCTGGTTATGGCATCTTCTTCAGTTTGGGTTCGTCTGTTTGGGCCCGTTGGCTGTGTTGAAGAGGTTCCGGTGGTTGCGGCCTTTTGCTGTTGGAGCTTGAAGTTCGGATCCCTGTGACGTTTTTCAGAGGCTGGTTCGCGAAGAAAGAGGAAGGTCCACATGAGGAATGGCCTATTATAGGGACTGTGGGGTGGGACCTACTGTTACTATGGTTACCTTTTGCATATATTAATTTCTTTGCTGCTATTGGTGGTCAGTAAAGGAAGAGAATGCAATAGGAGCCTCCGTGTCTTTAATAAAACTATGACTTTATGTCGTAGACTAGGAAAATCATTAAGTTATACATCTTCTTGTATATAGTGATATGGACCATGCTGGTATAACCTGGGTATCTCCTGTATATAATATATATGTACAGCTGGTATAACCTGGGCATCTCCTGTATATAATTATATATGTACAGCTGGTATAACCTGGGCATCTCCTGTATATAATTATATATGTACAGCTGGTATAAGTTATACATCTTCTTGTATATAGTGATACGGAGCATGCTGGTATAACCTGGGTATCTCCTGTATATAATTATATATGTACAGCTGGTATAACCTGGGTATCTCCTGTATATAATTATATATGTACAGCTGGTATAACCTGGGTATCTCCTGTATATAATTATATATGTACAGCTGGTATAACCTGGGTATCTCCTGTATATAATTATATATGTACAGCTGGTATAAGTTATACATCTTCTTGTATATAGTGATATAGACCATGCTGGTATAACCTGGGCATCTCCTGTATATAATTATATATGTACAGCTGGTATAACCTGGGCATCTCCTGTATATAATTATATATGTACAGCTGGTATAACCTGGGTATCTCCTGTATATAATTATATATGTACAGCTGGTATAAGTCATACATCTTCTTGTATATAGTGATACGGAGCATGCTGGTATAACCTGGGTATCTCCTGTATATAATTATATATGTACAGCTGGTATAACCTGGGTATCTCCTGTATATAATTATATATGTACAGCTGGTATAACCTGGGTATCTCCTGTATATAATTATATATGTACAGCTGGTATAAGTCATACATCTTCTTGTATATAGTGATATGGAGCATGCTGGTATAACCTGGGTATCTCCTGTATATAATTATATATGTACAGCTGGTATAAGTTATACATCTTCTGTATATAGTGATATGGACCATGCTGGTATAACCTGGGCATCTCCTGTATATAATTATATATGTACAGCTGGTATAACCTGGGTATCTCCTGTATATAATTATATATGTACAGCTGGTATTACCTGGGTATCTCCTGTATATAATTATATATGTACAGCTGGTATAAGTTATACATCTTCTTGTATATAGTGATATGGACCATGCTGGTATAACCTGGGTATCTCCTGTATATAATTATATATGTACAGCTGGTATAACCTGGGCTTCTCCTGTATATAATTATATATGTACAGCCGGTATAAGTTATACATCTTCCTGTATATTGTGATATGGAGCATGCTGGTATAACCTGGGTATCTCCTGTATATAATATATATGTACAGTTGGTATAACCTGGGGAAACTCCAGTATATAATTATATATGTACAGCTGGTATAACCTGGGTATCTCCTGTATATAATTATATATGTACAGCTGGTATAACCTGGGTATCTCCTGAATATAATTATATATGTACAGCCGGTATAAGTTATACATCTTCCTGTATATAGTGATATGGAGCATGCTGGTATAACCTGGGTATCTCCTGTATATAATTATATATGTACAGCCGGTATAACCTGGGTATCTCCTGTATATAATTATATATGTACAGTTGGTATAACCTGGGCAACTCCTGTATATAATTATATATGTACAGCTGATATAAGTTATACATCTTGTATATAGTGATATAGAACATGCTGGTATAACCTGGGTATCACCTGTATATAATTTAGGGATGTCCCGATACCGATACCAGTATCGGTATCGGGACCGATACCGGCATTTTCACGAGTACTTGTACTCGTGAAAATGCCGCCGATAGCGCTGCCGATACCGGAAGTTCCGGTCCGGCAGCTTAAACCTAACCTGCTCAGTCCCTCCATGCTCCTCCAGCCCCGCCTGCCTTATTCATTCATAAAAGTGGGCGGAGCGAGCAGGCGGGACATGAGGCGCATGGAGGAACTGAGAGCTCAAGCTGCCCGATTCCTCCAAGCACCTCACGTCCCTCCTGCGTGCTCCGCCCACTTTATGAATGTAGAAGGCGCGCTGGGCAGGAGGAGCATGGAGAGACTGAGCGCCTGACCGGAGGGAGACCGCATCAAAAGTTAGTCATTCCGGCCACTTGTGTATGGGGGATCTCTGGATGACACTATGGGGGATCTCTGGATGACACTGTGGGGATCTCTGGATGACACTGTGGGGATCTCTAGATGACACTGTGGGGATCTCTGGATGACACTGTGGGGATCTCTGGATGACACTGTGGGGGATCTCTGGATGACACTGTGGGGATCTCTGGATGACACTGTGGGGATCTCTGGATGACACTGTGGGGATCTCTGGATGACACTGTGGGGATCTCTGGATGACACTATGGGGATCTCTGGATGACACTGTAGAGATCTCTGCATGACAGTGTCATCCATGAGATCCCTATAGTGTCATCCAGAGATCCCCACAGTGTCATCCAGAGATCCCCACAGTGTCATCCAGAGATCCCCACAGTGTCATCCAGAGATCCCCACAGTGTCATCCAGAGATCCCCCACAGTGTCATCCAGAGATCCCCACAGTGTCATCCAGAGATCCCCACAGTGTCATCCAGAGATCCCCACAGTGTCATCCAGAGATCCCCCACAGTGTCATCCAGAGATCCCCACAGTGTCATCCAGAGATCCCCCATTAGTGTCATCCAGAGATCCCCCATTAGTGTCATCCAGAGATCTCCCCATTAGTGTCATCCACAGATCCCCCATTACTGTCATCCACAGATCCCCCATTAGTGTCATCCACAGATCCCCCTATTAGTGTCATCCACAGACTCCCCATAACAGCGTCATCCACAGATCCCCCATAACAGCGTCACCCACAGATCCCCCATAACAGTGTCATCCACAGATCCCCCATAACAGCGTCACCCACAGATCCCCCATAACAGCGTCACCCACAGATCCCCCATAACAGCGTCACCCACAGATCCCCCATAACAGCGTCACCCACAGATCCCCCATAACAGCATCATCCACAGATCCCCATAACAATGTGTCATCTACAGATCCCCATAACAGTGTCATCCACAGATCCCCATAACAGTGTCATCCACAGATCCCCATAACAGTGTCATCCACAGATCCCCATAACAGTGTCATCCACAGATCCCCCATAACAGCGTCACCCACAGATCCCCCATAACAGCGTCACCCACAGATCCCCATAACAGCGTCACCCACAGATCCCCATAACAGCATCATCCACAGATCCTCCATAACAATGTGTCATCTACAGATCCCCCATAACAGTGTCATCCACAGATCCCCCATAACAGTGTCATCCACAGATCCCCATAACAGTGTCATCCACAGATCCCCATAACAGTGTCATCCACAGATCCCCCATAACAGTGTCATCCACAGATCCCCATAACAGTGTCATCCACAGATCCCCCATAACAGCGTCACCCACAGATCCCCCCATAACAGTGACATCCACAGATCCCCCATAACAATGTGTCATCTACAGATCCCCCATAACAGTGTCATCCACAGATCCCCCATAACAGTGTCATCCACAGATCCCCATAACAGTGTCATCCACAGATCCCCATAACAGTGTCATCCACAGATCCCCCATAACAGTGTCATCCACAGATCCCCATAACAGTGTCATCCACAGATCCCCCATAACAGCGTCACCCACAGATCTCCCCATAACAGTGTCATCCACAGATCCCCCATAACAGCGTCATCCACAGATCCCCTATAACAGTGTCATCCACAGATCCCTCATAACAGTGTCATCCACAGATCCCCCATAACAGCATGTCATCCACAGATCCCCTATAACAGTGTCATCCACAGATCCCCCATAACAGTGTCATCCACAGATCCCCCATAACAGTGTCATCCACAGATCCCTCATAACAGTGTCATCCACAGATCCCCCATAACAGTGTCATCCACAGATCCCCCATAACAGTGTCATCCACAGATCCCCCATAACAGTGTCATTCACAGATCCCCCATAACAGATCCACCTGGATGCACATTGGTTGCAAAACACTATTATATTCCCATTTATCAATTTATTAACACTTGTACAAAGGAAAAGAAAAGCCGTTGTCCATAGCAACCAAATTCCAGCTATAATTTTTTTCATTGCTATCGGCAACTGCGCCGCTATTTATACGAGGTATCGGTAATTGGTATCGGCGAGTACTTAAATAAAAGTATCGGTACTCGTACTCGGTCTTAAAAAAATGGTATCGGGACATCCCTAATATAATGATATATGTACAGCTGGTATAAGTTATACATCTTCTTGTATATAGGGATATGGAGCATGCTGGTATAACCTGGGTATCTCCTGTATATAATTATATATGTACAGCTGGTATAACCTGGGCATCTCCTGTATATAATTATATATGTACAGCTGGTATAACCTGGGCATCTCCTGTATATAATTATATATGTACAGCTGGTATAACCTGGGTATCTCCTGTATATAATTATATATGTACAGCTGGTATAACCTGGGTATCTCCTGTATATAATTATATATGTACAGCTGGTATAACCTGGGTATCTCCTGTATATAATTATATATGTACAGCTGGTATAACCTGGGTATCTCCTGTATATAATTATATATGTACAGCTGGTATAACCTGGGTATCTCCTGTATATAATTATATATGTACAGCTGGTATAACCTGGGTATCTCCTGTATATAATTATATATGTACAGCTGGTATAACCTGGGTATCTCCTGTATATAATTATATATGTACAGCTGGTATAACCTGGGTATCTCCTGTATATAATTATATATGTACAGCTGGTATAACCTGGGTATCTCCTGTATATAATTATATATGTACAGCTGGTATAACCTGGGTATCTCCTGTATATAATTATATATGTACAGCTGGTAAAACCTGGGTATCTCCTGTATATAATTATATATGTACAGCTGGTATAACCTGGGTATCTCCTGTATATAATTATATATGTACAGCTGGTATAACCTGGGTATCTCCTGTATATAATTATATATGTACAGCTGGTATAACCTGGGCGTCTTCTATATATAATTATATATGTACGGCTGGTATAAGTTATATATCTTCTTGTATATAGTGATATGGACCATGCTGGTATAACCTGGGTATCTCCTGTATATAATTATATATGTACAGCTGGTATAACCTGGGTATCTCCTGTATATAATTATATATGTACAGCTGGTATAACCTGGGTATCTCCTGTATATAAATATATATGTACAGCTGGCATAACCTGGGCATCTCCTGTATATAATTATATATGTACAGCTGGTATAACCTGGGCATCTCCTGTATATAAATATATATGTACAGCTGGTATAACCTGGGTATCTCCTGTATATAATTATATATGTACAGCTGGTATAACCTGGGTATCTCCTGTATATAAATATATATGTACAGCTGGCATAACCTGGGTATCTCCTGTATATAATTATATATGTACAGCTGGTATAACCTTGGTATCTCCTGTATATAATTATATATGTACAGCTGGTATAACTTGGGTATCTCCTGTATATAATTATATATGTACAGCTGGTATAACCTGGGTATCTCCTGTATATAATTATATATGTACAGCTGGTATAACCTGGGTATCTCCTGTATATAATTATATATGTACAGCTGGTATAACCTGGGTATCTCCTGTATATAATTATATATGTACAGCTGGTATAACCTTGGTATCTCCTGTATATAATTATATATGTACAGCTGGTATAACCTTGGTATCTCCTGTATATAATTATATATGTACAGCTAGTATAACCTGGGCATCTCCTGTATATAATTATATATGTACAGCTGGTATAACCTGGGTATCTCCTGTATATAATTATATATGTACAGCTGGTATAACCTGGGCATCTCCTGTATATAATTATATATGTACAGCTGGTATAACCTGGGCATCTCCTGTATATAATTATATATGTACAGCTGGTATAACCTTGGTATCTCCTGTATATAATATATATGTACAGCTGGTATAACCTAGGCATCTCCTGTATATAATTCTATATGTACAGCTGGTATAACCTGGGCATCTCCTGTATATAATTATATATGTACAGCTGGTATAACCTGGGTATCTCCTGTATATAATTATATATGTACAGCTGGTATAACCTGGGCATCTCCTGTATATAATTATATATGTACAGCTGGTATAAGTTATACATCTTCTTGTATATAGTGATATGGACCATGCTGCTATAACCTGGGCATCTCCTGTATATAATTATATACGTACAGCTGGTATAACCTGGGTATCTCCTGTATATAATTATATATGTACAGCTGGTATAACCTGGGTATCTCCTGTATATTATTATATATGTGCAGCTGGTATAACCTGGGCATCTCCTGTATATAATTATTTGTACAGCTGGTATAACCTGGGTATCTCCTGTATATAATTATATATGTACAGCTGGTATAACCTGGGCATCTCCTGTATAAAATTATACATGTACAGCTGGTATAACCTGGGTATCTCCTGTATATAATTATATATGTACAGCTGGTATAACCTGGGTATCTCCTGTATATAATTATATATGTACAGCTGGTATAACCTGGGTATCTCCTGTATAAAATTATACATGTACAGCTGGTATAACCTGGGTATCTCCTGTATATAATTATATATGTACAGCTGGTATAACCTGGATATCTCCTGTATATAATTATATATGTACAGCTGGTATAACCTGGGCTTCTCCTGTATATAATTATACATGTACAGCTGGTATAACCTGGGTATCTCCTGTATATAATTATATATGTACAGCTGGTATAACCTGGGTATCTCCTGTATATAATTATATATGTACAGCTGGTATAACCTGGGTATCTCCTGTATAAAATTATACATGTACAGCTGGTATAACCTGGGTATCTCCTGTATATAATTATATATGTACAGCTGGTATAACCTGGGCATCTCCTGTATATAATTATATATGTACAGCTGGTATAACCTGGGTATCTTCTGTATATAATTATATATGTACAGCTGGTATAACCTGGGCATCTCCTGTATATAATTATATATGTACAGCTGGTATAACCTGGGTATCCTCTGTATATAATTATATATGTACAGCTGGTATAACCTGGGTATCTCCTGTATATAATTATATATGTACAGCTGGTATAACCTGGGTATCTCCTGTATATAATTATATATGTACAGCTGGTATAACCTGGGTATCTCCTGTATATAATTATATATGTACAGCTGGTATAACCTGGGTATCTCCTGTATATAATTATATATGTACAGCTGGTATAACCTGGGTATCTCCTGTATATAATTATATATGTACAGCTGGTATAACCTGGGCATCTCCTGTATATAATTATATATGTACAGCTGGTATAACCTGGGTATCCTCTGTATATAATTATATATGTACAGCTGGTATAACCTGGGCATCTCCTGTATACAATTATATATGTACAGCTGGTATAACCTGGGTATCCTCTGTATATAATTATATATGTACAGCTGGTATAACCTGGGTATCTCCTGTATATAATTATATATGTACAGCTGGTATAACCTGGGTATCTCCTGTATATAATTATATATGTACAGCTGGTATAACCCGGGTATCTCCTGTATATAATTATATATGTACAGCTGGTATAACCCGGGTATCTCCTGTATATAATTATATATGTACAGCTGGTATAACCCGGGTATCTCCTGTATATAATTATATATGTACAGCTGCTATAACCTGGGCATCTCCTGTATATAATTATATATGTACAGCTGGTATAAGTTGTACTTCTTCTTGTATATATTAATAAGATGAAAGTCACCACGGCGCTCCAAAGGAATCTTCAATTTCTTTATTTAATCCAAGAAGACAGCAACGTGCCGACTATTCAGGTCTTTCTCAAGCTCTCAAGTTACATTACCAAGTGAAGCCCAATATACACACATAGGTGATACAATTCCCGCCCGATTATCTACCTCACCTCCTCCCATCTATCCATTTACATACAATCATTTAGTGTCATCTGTATCGTTAATGTCTGGGGGACACACACCGGAGTGTAGACCACATTCCTGCTGGAAGTGAGGCTTGGCACAGATCGCGGCCTCTCAGTTTTCCCACTGCGCTTGCGCCACTGCCGTCACATCGGGCTAATCACCGCCCTCTCTTGCATATTCAAGAGGCTGGATTTCGGCTCGCAGCACATGACCGGTCAGCTGTTGTGACGCCATCATGACGCGATGATCACCTGACTGTCAGCCGGTCCGTTTGTTGCCTAGCAAACTGACGCTCCATAAGGTCCTGTTCTGACAGCCAGTTAAACATTGGTACGGGCACTTCCTTCACTGCGCTGCTATGGAGGTCGCCCACCATACTTATCTCACTCAGGGGCCTCATTCAGAAGTCTAATATACATTTTAGTAACGACCCACCTTCCAGCCTAACATTTGTACAACTGCAGATGAAATCTCCCGTCCTCCCCTGGCTCCGCACCATAGGGGACAGAGGATAAGTGCACCTCACACAAACGCCTATTAGTCCATGGGGGTTCTCCGGATCAGGAGTAGCCTCACTTAATTATCACGCACTCCGGCTGGGGTGGGACCCCCTGCATTAGAAACAGGGTTTTCAGAACGCCTCTATCAGCACCACCAGATCATTCAGCCGGCCTACTGTCACGCCTTTTCATAAGTATATAAACATTTATAGGTTATTATTGTTATAACGTGTATTCGTGGCCTATAAGAAGCCGTGTTGAACTTATATTCACCCTTCTGTATGAACCTTCATTGTGTAAAAGAAAAAAACATGGGTTCAAGGAAAGATCCTTCCTGGCAGATGTCGGCCTATCTAAGGGAGTGATTTTACCTCCCCACTAGGCTATGAGCCGAGATAAGGTTCTTCCTGGCAGATGTCGGCCTATCTAAGGGAGTGCTTCTACCTCCTCACTAGGCTATGAGCTGACATGAGGTTCTTCCTGGCAGATGTCGGCCTATCTAAGGGAGTGCTTCTACCTCCTCACTAGGCTATGAGCTGACATGAGGTTCTTCCTGGCAGATGTCGGCCTATCTAAGGGAGTGCTTCTACCTCCTCACTAGGCTATGAGCGGAGATAAGGTTCTTCCTGGCAGATGTCGGCCTATCTAAGGGAGTGATTTTACCTCCTCACTAGGCTATGAGCCGACATGAGGTTCTTCCTGGCAGATGTCGGCCTATCTAAGGGAGTGATTGTACCTCCTCACTAGGCTATGAGCGGAGATAAGGTTCTTCCTGGCAGATGTCGGCCTATCTAAGGGAGTGCTTCTACCTCCTCACTAGGCTATGAGCTGACATGAGGTTCTTCCTGGCAGATGTCGGCCTATCTAAGGGAGTGATTTTACCTCCTCACTAGGCTATGAGCCGACATGAGGTTCTTCCTGGCAGATGTCGGCCTATCTAAGGGAGTGCTTCTACCTCCTCACTAGGCTATGAGCCGACATGAGGTTCTTCCTGGCAGATGTCGGCCTATCTAAGGGAGTGCTTCTACCTCCTCACTAGGCTATGAGCCGACATGAGGTTCTTCCTGGCAGATGTCGGCCTATCTAAGGGAGTGCTTCTACCTCCTCACTAGGCTATGAGCCGACATGAGGTTCTTCCTGGCGCTCGTCTGGCATCTCTTTATAATGAGATGTAGTAATGAGACAATCATATAATGTCTGTCTGTTCATATAGTGGATCGGATTTAGTCTGGACACAAGTTATTCGATATATCACATATGTGTTGTTTTCTATTTCATATATTGGTTTTATTCTGTTACATGTTATAATCGTATACTAACGTATATCTATCCTGTGTGTATCACCAGAGGCGGGTGATCCGGAGGTATGTGGGAATGCATGCTGAGCTGGACTTCTCTTAATAAGAAGTTGCTGATGGAAAAGTTGTGTTATTTTCGTAAGATAAGGCGCCTGCGAAATCCTAAACCCACACATTTGTTGCCTTACTAGTTTCTGGGAATCTAGGTTTTAATTGCTTCCAGTGTCGGGGGTCTGCCTCCCTTCTGATGTACGTCCCGGGGGTGGATGTTACCACTGAACATAAAGTCACATTATAGAAATGTAACTCCTAAAAGCTTCACATTTATAGATTACACAACATTGCCGCCTAGGTATCGGCAGGTAACATAACACGTTCACCATAAAATATTTTGGGTAATGTATGATCTCGCAACTTGCACGTGTGGCCTACAATATGTGGGCAAAACCACGCGCGAGTTTCGTCGCAGGATAGGGGAACATGTGGCCGACATCCGCAAAAAGGAGGACACAAATATTGCTAGACATATAAATCGGTGTCATGCAGGAGATATGAGGTCGATTTCCTTTCAGGGAATTGAAATCATAAGACCATCACCTAGGGGCGGAGATTTCGACCAACGGGTACTGCGTAAAGAAGCAGAGTGGACCTTTAGGCTGGGGACAGTCCAGCCAGGGGGTCTAAATGATCGGATTTCCTATGCCTGCTTCATAGACTGAGGGGGGTTTCTCTGCTTTCCCCCTTCAAACTCTTCTCCTAAATTCTTCTCCTAACTAAATTTATTGTGGTTTGTTGATTATCCTCCATGGCATCAAATTGACATCATGTGATATGCTTTGTTTTATATAATAGACATATATCTCTAACGTTCTCCATTGGTAGTATTGGTAGTAATGACGTAATCCATTGGTAGTATTGTAGTTTCTGACACTTTACTAATCAAAATACACTTTACCCAAATTGTGGTGTATTGTGAGCAGTAAATGCTTTATTAAACAATCCCTGGGGTATTGAATATGGTGGGCATGTATGGTATGGTTTGACGCTAAGGTGAACCATAATGCCCAGCAATCCCATATGGGATGACAAGTAAGTCCAGCACATATGCTCACTCTATGCCATGCTTGGTTATGGGGATGTCCCTCCCGATATTGTATCCTCGGAGGAGAAGCTTGTCATATTAGATCCCACGTATCGTTACAGGAAGGAGGGGCAGGATTAAATATGCGGCACAGAGCGTCCGGCGTTGTCATAGTATCGACGTGAATGCGGGCGCTCAGTTGACTCTCCCTACCCCTTGATCCGCCCCTTAGGGGTGTGGCCTCAGCTATTTGAAGCGGCAGCCGGCGCGGCCGCTTCACGGCCATCACAGCGCCGGAGGACGCCGCCACAGCATGTTAGCGTTGCAGCGTTTAGGCAGGTATCTTTAATGTTTGTGGCTCCTGATGATTCTACAAAGAGGAAACGCGTAGAGCAATTATGAGACAGGAGACCCGCCTATATGAGTGATTGAGGTGTCTGGGTGCGATAGAGAAGCATTTTTGTAAGCATACCTAGGTATAACCAATAGCCAGCCGGCAGCACCATGTATGCTACAACATAAAAGTGCTTCCTGAGCAACAGCAAGGGGTCATTTAAACATATGACTGTCGCATGTATCTCCAACCCCCACGCGCACATAGCACAGTGTGTACTTGTTAGTCACCTTATTTATACACATTTGGACTTACATCTATGGTCTGCACTTAGATGGACTAATTGATGTGACTCTGTATGTGTTGTTTGTGGTCTCCTCATACAAATTATAGGACGGTAGGAGTGTGAATGACAACATTGCGCTTACCGTCTGACGAGGAGATACACACATGTACAAATGGCAACACAGCACCCTGGTTTTAATCTAAATTAATAAAAGTTAGATTTTAGCGTCTTTGTTATATTCAGTGATAGGGTTAATGTATGATCTCACAGCACCATTGCCCTATGTGCACACCCCCTGGTTTGGTTGGAAGACCGTTATCTAAAGGGTGTGTGCTTCTGATAAGTCTGTGAATATTAATCATAGACGGGATGAGAGAAGAGTCCAAGAGAAAGAAAAAAACTACAAACAAAGGATTAAACAGACACGTGGATTTGATCCTGGACCACGGGGAACCCTCTGGAGCGCTGACCGTCCCTCCGGAGCCCTACTCACCTTCTGACCCTTGGTAACGTATATCTTGCTTCTTGCTTGCGGTATTGATAAGTTACTCAGCCCGGTATATTGTCAAAGGTCCCCAATTGTGGATCTGTAATTGATCGGCTCCTGATCAAGTCTGATCTTTCCCTTAGCAAAGATGCATATTGATAACTGAGGATCAGACATTGGTACCTAGTCCTTGGGAACTTTGTTATTCCCTAGCCTGATACCGAGCTGGTAAATTTATAGTGCCGCCATATACCTCAATTGGTTAAAAGGTGATAGAAAGGGGCACTCTTCTTTAATTTGGATTGTTGCATATCATTGCGTTGATTGGCGATATTCAGTATTGATGGAAGGTAGCGGTATTATATTGCATGGTCTATCACTGTACAGCGGTATTATATTGCATGGTCTATCACTGTACAGCGGTATTATATTGCATTGTCTATCACTGTACAGCGGTATTATATTGCATTGTCTATCACTGTACAGCGGTATTATATCACATTGTCTATCACTGTACAGTGGTATTATATTGCATGGTCTATCACTGTACAGCGGTATTATATTGCATGGTCTATCACTGTACAGCGGTATTATATTGCATGGTCTATCACTGTACAGTGGTATTATATTGCATGGTCTATCACTGTACAGTGGTATTATATTGCATGGTCTATCACTGTACAGTGGTATTATATTGCATGGTCTATCACTGTACAGTGGTATTATATTGCATTGTCTATCACTGTACAGCGGTATTATATTGCATTGTCTATCACTGTAGAGCGGTATTATATTGCATGGTCTATCACTGTACAGCGGTATTATATTGCATTGTCTATCATGTACAGCGGTATTATATTGCATTGTCTATCACTGTACAGCGGTATTATATTGCATGGTCTATCATGTACAGCGGTATTATATTGCATTGTCTATCATGTACAGCGGTATTATATTGCATTGTCTATCATGTACAGCGGTATTATATTGCATTGTCTATCACTGTACAGCGGTATTATATTGCATTGTCTATCACTGTACAGCGGTATTATATTGCATTGTCTATCACTGTACAGCGGTATTATATTGCATTGTCTATCACTGTACAGCGGTATTATATTGCATTGTCTATCACTGTACAGCGGTATTATATTGCATTGTCTATCACTGTACAGCGGTATTATATTGCATTGTCTATCACTGTACAGCGGTATTATATTGCATTGTCTATCACTGTACAGCGGTATTATATTGCATTGTCTATCACTGTACAGCGGTATTATATTGCATTGTCTATCACTGTACAGCGGTATTATATTGCATTGTCTATCACTGTACAGCGGTATTATATTGCATGGTCTATCACTGTACAGCGGTATTATATTGCATTGTCTATCACTGTACAGCGGTATTATATTGCATTGTCTATCACTGTACAGCGGTATTATATTGCATTGTCTATCACTGTACAGCGGTATTATATTGCATTGTCTATCACTGTACAGCGGTATTATATTGCATTGTCTATCACTGTACAGCGGTATTATATTGCATTGTCTATCACTGTACAGCGGTATTATATTGCATTGTCTATCACTGTACAGCGGTATTATATTGCATTGTCTATCACTGTACAGCGGTATTATATTGCATTGTCTATCACTGTACAGCGGTATTATATTGCATTGTCTATCACTGTACAGCGGTATTATATTGCATTGTCTATCACTGTACAGCGGTATTATATTGCATTGTCTATCACTGTACAGCGGTATTATATTGCATTGTCTATCACTGTACAGCGGTATTATATTGCATTGTCTATCACTGTACAGCGGTATTATATTGCATTGTCTATCACTGTACAGCGGTATTATATTGCATTGTCTATCACTGTACAGCGGTATTATATTGCATGGTCTATCACTGTACAGCGGTATTATATTGCATGGTCTATCACTGTACAGCGGTATTATATTGCATGGTCTATCACTGTACAGCGGTATTATATTGCATTGTCTATCACTGTACAGCGGTATTATATTGCATGGTCTATCACTGTACAGCGGTATTATATTGCATTGTCTATCACTGTACAGCGGTATTATATTGCATTGTCTATCACTGTACAGCGGTATTATATTGCATTGTCTATCACTGTACAGCGGTATTATATTGCATGGTCTATCACTGTACAGCGGTATTATATTGCATGGTCTATCACTGTACAGCGGTATTATATTGCATTGTCTATCACTGTACAGCGGTATTATATTGCATGGTCTATCACTGTACAGCGGTATTATATTGCATTGTCTATCACTGTACAGCGGTATTATATTGCATTGTCTATCACTGTACAGCGGTATTATATTGCATTGTCTATCACTGTACAGCGGTATTATATTGCATTGTCTATCACTGTACAGCGGTATTATATTGCATTGTCTATCACTGTACAGCGGTATTATATTGCATTGTCTATCACTGTACAGCGGTATTATATTGCATTGTCTATCACTGTACAGCGGTATTATATTGCATTGTCTATCACTGTACAGCGGTATTATATTGCATTGTCTATCACTGGACAGCGGTATTATATTGCATTGTCTATCACTGTACAGCGGTATTACATTGCATTGTCTATCACTGTACAGCGGTATTATATTGCATTGTCTATCACTGTACAGCGGTATTATATTGCATTGTCTATCACTGGACAGCGGTATTATATTGCATTGTCTATCACTGTACAGCGGTATTATATTGCATTGTCTATCACTGGACAGCGGTATTATATTGCATGGTCTATCACTGTACAGTGGTATTATATTGCATGGTCTATCACTGTACAGCGGTATTACATTGCATTGTCTATCACTGTACAGCGGTATTATATTGCATGGTCTATCACTGTACAGCGGTATTATATCGCATTGTCTATCACTATACAGCGGTATTACATTGCATTGTCTATCACTGTACAGCGGTATTACATTGCATTGTCTATCACTGTACAGCGGTATTATATTGCATTGTCTATCATGTACAGCGGTATTACATTGCATTGTCTATCACTGTACAGCGGTATTATATTGCATGGTCTATCACTGTACAGCGGTATTACATTGCATTGTCTATCACTGTACAGCGGTATTATATTGCATGGTCTATCACTGTACAGCGGTATTACATTGCATGGTCTATCACTGTACAGCGGTATTATATTGCATTGTCTATCACTGTACAGCGGTATTATATTGCATTGTCTATCACTGTACAGCGGTATTATATTGCATTGTCTATCACTGTACAGCGGTATTATATTGCATTGTCTATCACTGGACAGCGGTATTATATTGCATTGTCTATCACTGTACAGCGGTATTATATTGCATGGTCTATCACTGTACAGCGGTATTACATTGCATTGTCTATCACTGTACAGCGGTATTACATTGCATGGTCTATCACTGGACAGCGGTATTATATTGCATTGTCTATCACTGTACAGCGGTATTATATTGCATTGTCTATCACTATACAGCGGTATTATATCGCATTGTCTATCACTGTACAGCGGTATTATATTGCATTGTCTATCATGTACAGGTTGTATCATCGGTTTTGTATTTAGCGCTTCTGTATAATAACCTCGCATATATTTTTGCACAGATGATGGAGCCTCGTTTTCTTTCTAGTTGCACAAAATAATTAAGGTTCTCGTCAACGAGCTGAGAGGTTATTATGTCGCCCTCTCCTCAATAGGATCAATAACTTTGATATTTTTCCTTTGATCCTTTCTTTTGTTTTTTTTGTATATAAAGCATTTTTGCGCTTTATATCCGCGACAATACAAAGGTCTCACATTATCACGGATAGCCGTCTCCTACTAGCAGAACAGCAGAAGGGCGGCCTCTGCCCCTACTTTATTTACAAAAATACAAATATGGCCCCAAACAGGAGCTTATCCAGCCCAATCCAGTATTCATGTGGTCCAAACTCCAGCGGGTATCCTCACAGCACCCATACAGCATATCCTGTAAAACATGAGAGGAAAGAGGTCAGGAGTGATAGACGTCACATTATACATGACATAAAAGCATCTCACGGCCTTAGGCCGGCACCAGACTTCCTAATATCTCTATATCCCAGATATCCTGGTGTTTCAGAATAGGGGCCCGATCTATTTAAGCCCTTTGGCTCTAAAGTATCGAGTTCATAAATCCCTTTGAATTCTTTCCGTTTCCATAATTTCCCCCTATCACCACCTCCACGTAAGGGTGGGACACCGTCTATCACCATGAATCTTACTTGGGCTACATTATGTCGATATTTCCAAAAATGTTCTGGAACTGGCAATTCAAATTCCCCCTTGTGGTTGGGGTCCTGTTTTTTCACATACAGTTTCCTTATGGTGTACCTACCTGTGGCTTTTATCCTATTTTTGCAGTGCTGTGTGGTCACCCCTACATAGAGAAGGCCGCATGGGCGCCGCAAAATAGAAATCACACACTCTGAATTACAGGTGTAAAAATTCTGTATTTTCTATCTTTTTCCTGTCCTTGGAGGGGCAGAGGCCGCCCTTCTGCTGTTCTGCTAGTAGGAGATGGCTGTCCATGATAATGTGAGACGTGTGTAGGCCGGCTGAATGATCTGGTGGTGCTGATAGAGGCGTTTCTAATGCAGGGGGTCCCACCCCAGCCGGAGTGCGTGATAATTAAGTGAGGCTACTCCGGACCTGATCCGGCTAGGAGAACCCCCATGGACTAATAGGCGTTTGTGTGAGGTGCAGTCATCCTCTGTCCCCTATGGTGCGGGGCCAGGGGAGGACGGGAGATTTCATCTGCAGTTGTACAAATGTTAGGCTGGAAGGTGGGTCGTTACTAAAATGGATATTAGACTTCTGAATGAGGCCCCTGAGTGAGATAAGTATGGTGGGCGATCTCCACAGCAGCGCAGTGAAGGCAGTGCCCGTACCAATGTTTAACTGGCTGTCAGAACAGGACCTTATGGAGCGTCAGTCTGCTAGGCAACAAACGGACCGGCTGTATATTATTATATATGTGCAGCTGGTATAACCTGGGCATCTCCTGTATATAATTATATATGTACAGCTGGTATAACCTGGGTATCTCCTGTATATAATTATATATGTACAGCTGGTATAACCTGGGTATCTCCTGTATATAATGATATATGTACAGCTGGTATAACCTGGGTATCTCCTGTATATAATGATATATGTACAGCTGATATAACCTGGGCATCTCCTGTATATAATTATATATGTACAGCTGGTATAACCTGGGTATCTCCTGTATATAATTATATATGTACAGCTGGTATAACCTGGGCATCTCCTGTATATAATTATATATGTACAGCTGGTATAACCTGGGCATCTCCTGTATATAATTATATATGTACAGCTGGTATAACCTGGGCATCTCCTGTATATAATTATATATGTACAGCTGGTATAACCTGGGCATCTCCTGTATATAATTATATATGTACAGCTGGTATAACCTGGGCATCTCCTGTATATAATTATATATGTACAGCTGGTATAACCTGGGCATCTCCTGTATATAATTATATATGTACAGCTGGTATAACCTGGGTATCTCCTGTATATAATTATATATGTACAGCTGGTATAACCTGGGCATCTCCTGTATATAATTATATATGTACAGCTGGTATAACCTGGGCATCTCCTGTATATAATTATATATGTACAGCTGGTATAACCTGGGCATCTCCTGTATATAATTATATATGTACAGCTGGTATAACCTGGGTATCTCCTGTATATAATTATATATGTACAGCTGGTATAACCTGGGTATCTCCTGTATATAATTATATATGTACAGCTGGTATAACCTGGGCATCTCCTGTATATAATTATATATGTACAGCTGGTATAACCTGGGTATCTCCTGTATATAATTATATATGTACAGCTGGTATAACCTGGGTATCTCCTGTATATAATTATATATGTACAGCTGGTATAACCTGGGTATCTCCTGTATATAATTATATATGTACAGCTGGTATAACCTGGGCATCTCCTGTATATAATTATATATGTACAGCTGGTATAACCTGGGCATCTCCTGTATATAATTATATATGTACAGCTGGTATAACCTGGGCATCTCCTGTATATAATTATATATGTACAGCTGGTATAAGTTATACATCTTCTTGTATATAGTGATATGGAGCATGCTGGTATAACCTGGGTATCTCCTGTATATAATTATATATGTACAGCTGGTATAACCTGGGCATCTCCTGTATATAATTATATATGTACAGCTGGTATAACCTGGGCATCTCCTGTATATAATTATATATGTACAGCTGGTATAACCTGGGTATCTCCTGTATATAATTATATATGTACAGCTGGTATAACCTGGGTATCTCCTGTATATAATTATATATGTACAGCTGGTATAACCTGGGTATCTCCTGTATATAATTATATATGTACAGCTGGTATAACCTGGGCATCTCCTGTATATAATTATATATGTACAGCTGGTATAACCTGGGCATCTCCTGTATATAATTATATATGTACAGCTGGTATAACCTGGGTATCTCCTGTATATAATTATATATGTACAGCTGGTATAACCTGGGCATCTCCTGTATATAATTATATATGTACAGCTGGTATAACCTGGGTATCTCCTGTATATAATTATATATGTACAGCTGGTATAACCTGGGTATCTCCTGTATATAATTATATATGTACAGCTGGTATAACCTGGGTATCTCCTGTATATAATTATATATGTACAGCTGGTATAACCTGGGTATCTCCTGTATATAATTATATATGTACAGCTGGTATAACCTGGGTATCTCCTGTATATAATTATATATGTACAGCTGGTATAACCTGGGCATCTCCTGTATATAATTATATATGTACAGCTGGTATAACCTGGGTATCTCCTGTATATAATTATATATGTACAGCTGGTATAACCTGGGCATCTCCTGTATATAATTATATATGTACAGCTGGTATAACCTGGGTATCTCCTGTATATAATTATATATGTACAGCTGGTATAACCTGGGTATCTCCTGTATATAATTATATATGTACAGCTGGTATAACCTGGGCATCTCCTGTATATAATTATATGTACAGCTGGTATAACCTGGGTATCTCCTGTATATAATTATATATGTACAGCTGGTATAACCTGGGCATCTCCTGTATATAATTATATATGTACAGCTGGTATAACCTGGGTATCTCCTGTATATAATTATATATGTACAGCTGGTATAACCTGGGCATCTCCTGTATATAATTATATATGTACAGCTGGTATAACCTGGGTATCTCCTGTATATAATTATATATGTACAGCTGGTATAACCTGGGTATCTCCTGTATATAATTATATATGTACAGCTGGTATAACCTGGGTATCTCCTGTATATAATTATATATGTACAGCTGGTATAACCTGGGTATCTCCTGTATATAATTATATATGTACAGCTGGTATAACCTGGGTATCTCCTGTATATAATTATATATGTACAGCTGGTATAACCTGGGTATCTCCTGTATATAATTATATATGTACAGCTGGTATAACCTGGGCATCTCCTGTATATAATTATATATGTACAGCTGGTATAACCTGGGCATCTCCTGTATATAATTATATATGTACAGCTGGTATAACCTGGGTATCTCCTGTATATAATTATATATGTACAGCTGGTATAACCTGGGTATCTCCTGTATATAATTATATATGTACAGCTGGTATAACCTGGGTATCTCCTGTATATAATTATATATGTACAGCTGGTATAACCTGGGTATCTCCTGTATATAATTATATATGTACAGCTGGTATAACCTGGGTATCTCCTGTATATAATTATATATGTACAGCTGGTATAACCTGGGTATCTCCTGTATATAATTATATATGTACAGCTGGTATAACCTGGGTATCTCCTGTATATAATTATATATGTACAGCTGGTATAACCTGGGTATCTCCTGTATATAATTATATATGTACAGCTGGTATAACCTGGGTATCTTCTGTATATTATTATATATGTACAGCTGGTATAACCTGGGTATCTCCTGTATATAATTATATATGTACAGCTGGTATAACCTGGGTATCTCCTGTATATAATTATATATGTACAGCTGGTATAACCTGGGTATCTCCTGTATATTATTATATATGTACAGCTGGTATAACCTGGGCATCTCCTGTATATAATGATATATGTACAGCTGGTATAACCTGGGTATCTCCTGTATATAATTATATATGTACAGCTGGTATAACCTGGGTATCTCCTGTATATAATTATATATGTACAGCTGGTATAACCTGGGTATCTCCTGTATATAATTATATATGTACAGCTGGTATAACCTGGGTATCTCCTGTATATAATTATATATGTACAGCTGGTATAACCTGGGTATCTCCTGTATATAATTATATATGTACAGCTGGTATAACCTGGGTATCTCCTGTATATAATTATATATGTACAGCTGGTATAACCGGGGCATCTCCTGTATATAGTTATATATGTACAGCTGGTATAACCTGGGCATCTCCTGTATATAATTATATATGTACAGCTGGTATAACCTGGGCATCTCCTGTATATAATGATATATGTACAGCTGGTATAACCTGGGTATCTCCTGTATATAATTATATATGTACAGCTGGTATAACCTGGGTATCTCCTGTATATAATTATATATGTACAGCTGGTATAACCTAGGCATCTCCTGTATATAATTATATATGTACAGCTGGTATAGTTTATACATCTTCTTGTATATAGTGATATGGAGCATGCTGGTATAACCTGGGTATCTCCTGTATATTATTATATATGTACAGATGGTATAACCTGGGTATCTCGTGTATATAATTATATATGTACAGCTGGTATAACCTGGGTATCTCCTGTATATAATTATATATGTACAGCTGGTATAACCTGGGTATCCTCTGTATATTATTACATATGTACAGCTGGTATAACCTGGGTATCTCCTGTATATAATTATATATGTACAGCTGGTATAACCTGGGTATCTCCTGTATATAATTATATATGTACAGCTGGTATAACCTGGGTATCTCCTGTATATAATTATATATGTACAGCTGGTATAACCTGGGTATCTCCTGTATATAATTATATATGTACAGCTGGTATAACCTGGGTATCTCCTGTATATAATTATATATGTACAGCTGGTATAACCCGGGCATCTCCTGTATATAATGATATATGTACAGCTGGTATAACCTGGGCATCTCCTGTATATAATTATATATGTACAGCTGGTATAACCTGGGTATCTCCTGTATATAATTATATATGTACAGCTGGTATAACCTGGGTATCTCCTGTATATAATTATATATGTACAGCTGGTATAACCTGGGTATCTCCTGTATATAATTATATATGTACAGCTGGTATAACCTGGGTATCTCCTGTATATAATTATATATGTACAGCTGGTATAACCTGGGCATCTCCTGTATATAATTATATATGTACAGCTGGTATAACCTGGGCATCTCCTGTATATAATTATATATGTACAGCTGGTATAACCTGGGCATCTCCTGTATATAATTATATATGTACAGCTGGTATAACCTGGGTATCTCCTGTATATAATTATATATGTACAGCTGGTATAACCTAGGCATCTCCTGTATATAATTATATATGTACAGCTGGTATAGGTTATACATCTTCTTGTATATAGTGATATGGAGCATGCTGGTATAACCTGGGTATCTCCTGTATATTATTATATATGTACAGCTGGTATAACCTGGGCCTCTCCTGTATATAATTATATGTGTACAGCTGGTATAACCTGGGTATCTCCTGTATATAATTATATATGTACAGCTGGTATAACCTGGGCATCTCCTGTATATTATTACATATGTACAGCTGGTATAACCTGGGTATCTCCTGTATATAATTATATATGTACAGCTGGTATAACCTGGGTATCTCCTGTATATAATTATATATGTACAGCTGGTATAACCTGGGTATCTCCTGTATATAATTATATATGTACAGCTGGTATAACCTGGGTATCTCCTGTATATAATTATATATGTACAGCTGGTATAACCTGGGTATCTCCTGTATATAATGATATATGTACAGCCGGTATAACCTGGGTATCTCCTGTATATAATTATATATGTACAGCTGGTATAACCTGGGCATCTCCTGTATATAGTTATATATGTACAGCTGGTATAACCTGGGCATCTCCTGTATATAATTATATATGTACAGCTGGTATAACCTGGGCATCTCCTGTATATAATGATATATGTACAGCTGGTATAACCTGGGTATCTCCTGTATATAATTATATATGTACAGCTGGTATAACCTGGGTATCTCCTGTATATAATTATATATGTACAGCTGGTATAGGTTATACATCTTCTTGTATATAGTGATATGGACCATGCTGGTATAACCTGGGTATCTCCTGTATATTATTATATATGTACAGCTGGTATAACCTGGGCCTCTCCTGTATATAATTATATATGTACAGCTGGTATAACCTGGGCCTCTCCTGTATATAATTATATATGTACAGCTGGTATAACCTGGGTATCTCCTGTATATAATTATATATGTACAGCTGGTATAACCTGGGTATCTCCTGTATATAATTATATGTGTACAGCTGGTATAAGTTATACATCTTCTTGTATATAGTGATATGGAGCATGCTGGTATAACCTGGGTATCTCCTGTATATTATTATATATGTACAGCTGGTATAACCTGGGCCTCTCCTGTATATAATTATATGTGTACAGCTGGTATAACCTGGGTATCTCCTGTATATAATTATATATGTACAGCTGGTATAACCTGGGTATCTCCTGTATATAATTATATATGTACAGCTGGTATAACCTGGGCATCTCCTGTATATAATTATATATGTACAGCTGGTATAACCTAGGCATCTCCTGTATATAAT
>JAKVIS010001796.1:0-28965 GCA_033119425.1 Bufotes viridis
TTTTTTTTAGTTAGTTAGTTCTTTTTTTTTTTTCCTGTTAGCTTTAGGGAACAGTCCGGGAGCATCCGTGCCCCCACGCACACTAAATAAAGTTTTCCACGCACTCACATACACACGTACCCACACACACTCCCTTATGGCCCGCTGGACGTTCTCGGCCGAGGAGGCATACGCCCAGCTTGCCTCCAAATCTGAGAGTCCCAGTGAGGACGAGGTTGACCCCACGTTTCTTCTGTCATCCGCCTCCTCCTCATCATCTAGCAATGATGATGAGCCCCCAAGGTGGCAGAGACGCCGCCAGGCGGAGCAAGGTGACCGCCATGCTAGGGACCCTGTGGTCCACCCTATAAGAGCAGCTCTGGGGATCGTACTAGTTTCCTGGCCCACCAGATAAGTTTACTTGAGCCCCCAACTGGTGAACTTGCATGGTGTACCCCAGAGAATTTTCAGCCCATGATTCCTGTTTTTGTTGGTCAACCAGGAATCCATATTCCCACAGTGGGATTCACTGAATACGACTATTTCAGTCTTTTTTTAAGTGACCACCTTGTGAATCTGATGGTGGAGCAAACAAATCTTTACGCCTCGTTGCTCAACACCCCAGACTTTTTTTTGGCTAGGCCTGGTGGCTGGACGCCGGTCAGTGCAGCTGAGATGAAGATGTTTTTGGGCCTCGTGCTGCACATGAGCCTAGTCAAAAAACCTAGTATCAGGAAGTACTGGAGTGGGACGTTCTCTACCAGACCCCACTTTACAGTACGGCCATGACACGCTCACGGTTTGAGGCCACCCGGAAATTCCTGCATTATGCAGATAATGCAGCATGCCTCCCCCCCCCCAAGGTGATCCTGCCTATGACCGCCTGTACAAAATCAGGCTGTTCATCGATCACTTTGGGGCCAAATCTTTGGAGGCCTATGTATCTGGAAGCGGTTGATGAGTCTCTCATTGTTTTCAAGAGGAGACTCATTTTCCGCCAGCATGTTCCCTCAAAGCGGGAGAGGTATTGCATGAAGCTGTACAAAGTTTGTGAGAGTGCCTCAGGGTACACTTACAAGTTTTGTGTGTATGAGGGGCAAGATTCCCGTATTCAACCCCCAGAATGTCCCCCCACTCTGGGTGTTAGCGGGAAACTTGTGTGGGACCTTATGCACCCACTGCTAGATAAGGGTTACCACCTGTACGTGGATTATTTTTATACTAGTATCCCCTTGTTCCAGTCAGATCCACATCCGCTTGTGGGACCGTGCGGAAAAATCACCATACCTACCCCCTTGGTACCTATCCCCAGGGGTGAGACCCGTGCTCTTACCAGTGGAAACCTGTTGCTGGTCAGATATAAGGACAAGAGGGATGTGCTTATGCTGTCCACAATTCACGATAACGGCATCACCAATGTCCCTGTGCGAGGTACCACGACACCGGTCTTACTGGAAAGAAGGGACAAACCCAAAAAGGTGCAGAGTGTTTCACAGGAGGGAGATACGAAAGGACACCACCACTCAGTGTGACACGTGCCCCGATTATCCGGGCCTCTGCATTATTGGTTGCTTCAGGGAGTACCACACTTCCATGAAGTATTACATTTATTATCCCCTTCTCCATGTAGCCATTGACAATCGGATAAAAACTATGGTTCTCAGACTTGAGACACCAAATTATGAATTTTATACTTTATAAATCTACAATTATTAAAAAAAATTATTAAAAAAGTAGACAAATTAGGTATTGTCGTGTCCATAATAATCTGTCCTTTAAAAATACCCCATGAGTTAACCACTTAGATTAACACGGTAAAAAAATAGGTGCAAAAAAAAAAACGCGTAATAGCGAGCGATCAAAAAGTCACATGCCCCCCAAAATAGTGCCAATAAAACGGTCCTCTAATCCCGCCAAAAATGAGCCCCTACCTAAGACTGTGTAGATAGTTAAAAAAATTTTAGTTTGTTTCAAATAGGATAATATAGTATTAAACCTAAATACATTTAAAAAAGTAGACAAATTAGGTATCGCCGCATCTGTAATAAACTGCTCTATAAAAATACCCCATGACCTAACCCCTCAGATTCACACGGTCAAAAAACTAAAATTTAAAAGGTGCCAAAAGAGCTATCTTTTGGCAAATTTTCCATTTTAATCCAATTTTTCTAGAAACAAACGTTAAGAGCCAAATAACTTAAAATTTATTGCCCTGATTCTGGAGTTTACAGAAACACCCCACGGCAGGGGGCAGAAGGAAAGGAATGCCATATGGTTCCTGGAAGGCAGATTTTGATGGTCTTTTTTTTTATACCATGTCCCATTTGAAGAAACCCTGATGCACCCCTATAGTAGAAACTCCATAAAAGTGACCCCATCTAATAAACTACACCCCTCAAGGTATTCAAAACTTATTTTGCCAACTTTGTTTACCCTTTAGGTGTTCCTCAAGAGTTTATGGCAAATGGAGATAACATTTCAGAATTTCTATTTTTGGTAATCTTGCGTCACAAGAATGTAATATAGAGCAACCAAAAATTATGTGTACCCAGAAAATAGTCCCAACAAAACAGCCTCCATAAACCGTCGTTTCCAAAATAGGGTCACTTTTAGGGAGTTTCTACTCCGGGGGCGGCATCAGGGGGGCTTCAAATGGGACATGGTGTAGATAAACCAGTCCAGCAAAATCTGCCTTCCAAAAACCACACGGTGCTCCTTACCCTCTACGCCCTACCGTGTGGCCATACAGAAGTTTATGACCATATATGGGGTGTTTCTGCAAACTACAGAATCAGGGTAATAAAAATCGGGTTTTGTTTGGTTGTTAACCCTTGTTTAGATACTGGAAAAAATTTATTAAAATTGAAAATTTGCGAAAACATCTAAATTCTGAAATGTTAGCCCCATTTCCCATTAACGATGTCTGTAAAATCAGTTTTGAATACCTTGAGGGGGTGTTCCTTAGAGTGAAAATGAGCCCGGTCCCTAAGTGGTTACTATCTAAATCCAATTGTAGAAGATCCCAATATTTCATGGTATCCCCGGTACTTTTGTATATATATGAATCGGGTTAGGCCCCCGGATGTTCTACACTCTTTGCAGTCAATAATTCAGTCCCATTTCTAAAGGCCCTACTCAGGATTTGTTGAGGATATTCTCTCCCGAGAAACCTAGCTTGTAGTTCCTTAGCTTGGTTAAATAATTTCTAATTGGAACAGTTTCTACGAATGCGTACATATTGTCCTCTTGGTATGACGCTCCTCTGACTCAATGGGTGATGGTGCTCCTATCTTAATAGGCTATTGGCAGCCATGGGCTTCCTATATGTCTTAGTATGCAAGACACCCAGGGCCGGCACCACCTGTATTTAGCAGAGGGCGCCGCCGAAACCCTACGATAAAAAAAAAACCTGTGGCGCGGCGCCCCACTCTTATGCTGCGCTGCCTGAGGGGGGTGTAGACCGTATCAGGTGACACCAGTCCCTGGGGTGACACCCAGTGCGGTCGCGTCGCCCCCCGGCGCCAAATTGCGGGCAATGGGCATTATGCCCCCAGCCAATGCTGGGAGCCTGCAGCGAGCAGAGTCGCGGCAGCGGAGCGTACAGGAGGAGGGCCGGAGGCGTGTCCCATCACCCGGTTCATCTGATAGGCTGCCAGCACTAGGCCGGCAGTCTATCAGAGGCCGGTCCAGGAGGCGCGATGACATCATCGCGCCGCCTGAGCCTACAGTGCAGGACACAGGCCTGAAGAGGCCTGCATCGCATCGCTGGCATGGAGGTAAGTATGTGTTTTTTCTGTGCTTTTTTTTGTGTGTTTTTAGAGTCAGTGTGGAGCACATGAGGGGGGCGACTGCTGGCACATAAGGGGGGCTTGCTGGCTCATAAGGGGGGCTACTGGCACATAAGTGGGGGCAACTGGCACATAAGGGGGGGCTACTGGCACATAAGGGGGCTACTGGCACATAAGGGGTGACTGCTGGCACATAAGGGCGGCTTGCTGGCACATAAGTGGGGGGGCTACTGGCACATAAGGGGGACTACTGGCACATAAGGGGCAACTGCTGGCACATAAGGGGGGCTTGCTGGCACATAAGTGGGGGCGGGCTACTGGCATATAAGGGGGACTACTGGCACATAAGGGGGGACTTCTGGCACATAAGGGAACTACTGGCACTTAAGGGGGCTACTGGCACATAACGGGCGACTGCTGGCATATAAGGGGTGACTGCTGGCACATAAGTGGGGCTTGCTGGCACATAAGGGGGGCTACTGGCACATAAGGGGGCTACTGGCACATAAGGGGGGTTACTGGCACATAAGGGGGCTACTGGCACATAAGGGGGGACTACTGGCACATAAGGGCACTACTGGCACTTAAGGGGGGCTATTATTGTTATAAGGCCGCTTCTATACTATTCTTATGTTAATAGCCCCCACTGTATTATTGTTATTTACACAGAGGGGGCCGTTATTATAATAATAGTACAGAGCTGTGCTGCCATGTCATGGAGGGTGAGAATTGGGATATACCCTATATACCCTCATCAGCAGTGCTGCCATGAAAGTGGAGAAATATGGTATGGGTAGGGGGGGATGTGCTCAGCAAATGAAGCAGTGTATTATATTATGGTAGCACTAGGAGGAAGGCGGGAGAGGAGCACTATTGGGCATTTACTAGGGGCACTATATAGGGGTATTTTATACTGGTACATTATGGCGGCACTATGGGGACATTAGCACTGTCTATTATAAGGAGAATTATTACTACTGGGGGGAGGGATATTATAGTGGGCTTTATTGTTCCCCCATGTTATGACCCCCCAGTAGCAGCACCAGCCTCTCCCTGCTCTGCTATCACTCTGATACTTCTCAAAAGGAGAAAAAGGAGTAGGTCCAACACACAGATGAGATGCAAATATTTCCATTACATGTTATCTCTGTTTTGGACCCACTCCTGTTTTTGGCTTACAATTACTGATCAAATACTGATGCAAAATACTGACCAAGTATTAAGCATCTAAAAGAGGCTTTATGGATAGTCAAAATACAGGATTGATTTTTTACTGTTTGTTTTAACATAAACTGTTATGTTAACACCAACTTAATGCCACTCCTCCTGCTGCCACCATCCCCACTCTGTCATGGGACAACTACTTGAATCTTGGGGCACTGCATGGTTAATCCCACAGCGATAAATATGATTTTTATTGACATGTAATACCGATGCAGAAGTGGGATGCATATGATTGGCTGAGTGGCCTGGGTATACCTAATTTATCACATTCCATGATGAATTAATGAATACAATTTCTTGAAGAACTTCAGCAAATAGTCCCAATCAAATTTTTGAAAACTTTGCTCATTTCAAGTCATGGATGTTATACATGTACTCAGCATATCCAACTCACCTTGTATTTATATTCACCTATTGAGATCTTGTGTTTCCTATGATTATAAAGAGCTATATCTATATTATGTAAAGCCCGAGCCATTAGTAAGACTGCCATGTACACTTGATAAGGAGTAGAGTCTCCAGGAAAATAAAAATAATCATCTTTAAATCGCTCCTCTCCTGAGCAGTTATGGAAAGGAAAGTGATATGTAATTGGAATAAGCAAGTTCTTTAATTTATTAATTGAAAAACAATGGAATACAGCCATCCAAATATCTTCCAGCAACAAATCAGAAGATTGACTGGAAAATTGTAGTTTATAGAAATACTCCTGCATCCCAGAAATATTGTATCTGTATGGTGAAAAAACCAAACTGCAATTAGCAGGAACTTTACCTTCTCTATAATGTATAAGCTCTATAGCGGGTGACCATGAAACTGGAAGAATAAGGGTCTTGTTCCTTAGAACATCAACTGCATTGTACAAAAACTTTATGTAAGTCGCACTATAGGTGCCACAAATAATAATAACATCAGTGGACGATGTCTGTAAAGCTACAGGGACATCATCATAATATTTCTCAGATACAAGAATGCTGAACTCCACACAAATCTCATGATGTGTAAACTTCTTGATTAACTGCTGTAACTCCTGACGTCCACTGTCATCATCTGATGTGATGATCCCAATCCAATTCCACTGGAACCTCTCCAATAGCTTCACCAGTGCTGAATATTGTGTCTTGTCATCGGGGACAGTTCGAAAGAAGTTTGGGTAAAGCCTTTTATCACTTAGAAGAGGATCTCTTGCTCCATAACTGATCTAGGAAAAAGAGCAGACCAAATAGCCTTGCTTAAACTTCCCATTTAGACCTTTGGGTATCTTTAATGAGAGAACAACAAAGCTGTCATACTGTTATCCCAATTCTACATCTATTATTAATAATGAGGAGTAGCTTGCAGATAACATCTTCCCCCTTACAAAACTTTTTTTTTTTCTTTTTTTCTTTTAAAGACGTTTCGGTAGTCATCTGGTTTTCTCAAGGCTCTTGATGTTTGCTATGGCAGCGGTAGGCCCCTGGGTTTGCCATGTACAGAAGCCCTGAGAGTTATAATACACTGCAACAGATAACTTTTGCGGTATTTTATACCCACAATTGGACTGTTATAATCTCGAATCATTGAAATTTCCTTATCCAGTGATCTTATAATTGGTAAAAAATGAAAATAGAAAATAAATTACACATAATTGGCATCACCACATTTGTGATTACCTGATCTATAAGAGTATGACATTAAGTATCTAACACAGTGAATGCCATAAAAATGATTATGGATAAGAACATGTTATGGATGTTACTGATGAAAAATATATCTGATATTTAATAAAAAGGTGATTTTATGAACACAAATAGTGAAACGCAAAAAACTATGGGGCACATTTATAAAGACCGACGATTTAGACACCAGTCTTAATAAACCCCTAAGCTGGTGGTGGTTCCCCTGAAGTTATGAAGTGGTGCAGGCCTCTATATAACTTCGGTGGATCCTCCGCCATTTCTAAGTGTAAGACTGCTTCTGAGCTATCTTACATTTAGACCTTTTTCTAGAAAATGTAAAACAGATGGGCCTGTCAGCCCGTCCACTTCCCAGCCCACACAACGCCCACTTTTTTAGACCTGTCGTGAGGAGGAAGAAGTTACAGATGAGGCGCAACTACCTGTTGTGCCGCAATCTGCTCCTGAAGTACGGCTAATATAGGCGTATTTCAGTTTAATAAATGTTCCCCTATATACGAAAATCTAGTATCAGCATAATCATACCTATATACAGAATAAATGATTATGCCATTTGTACCCCATGGTGAACCCCAAAAATAAAGATAGTAAACACTAACAGAATTAAAATTTTTGCTCACTTCACCTACCAAAACATGAAATAAAAATCAATTAAAAAGTCATATATATACTCTAAAATGGCACCAATAAAAACTAAAGCCTATCATACAATACACAAGACCTTAATACAGCTACCCTAACAGAAAAATAAAGATGCTTAGAATATGGTGATTTAAAATTGAAGTGATTTTTATTTAAAAAAAAATGATTTTATGATAAAAAAAAAAACTTTATACATTTGGTATCAAGATAATCGCATCAAAGAGAAGAATATAGGGCCAGATTTATCATTAGCTAAAGTCACTTTAATGGAGTGAAAAAGTCGCAAAAAATGCGCAATCGGTAAAATTGCGCATTTCTTTGCGACTTTTTCAAGCTCTGCACTAAGCTCTCCAGTTTTGTGAAAGTGGGCATGTTGTCTTATGTAAATTAATCTCTAGACAGATTTACTATTGCAACCATTTAAAAAGTCGCAAAAAATGCGCAAAAAATGCGCAATTTCACTCCAGGGGGGACCATGCTTATCTTATGCGACTTTTTAATAGAACATGCGACTTTTTTGTAAAGACGTGCGACTTTCGTAAAGCCGCTTACTGAAGGATAAACTGCTACCGTCAATCCACATTTATCACAGTATTAAAGGACCATTAATAAATCTGACTAACTAAAAGTCACTTTGGGCAGATGTAAAAGTGGAGTAAGATGTAAGTGTAATGATAAATCTGGCCCATAGTTTCCCCTTATGTCCTAACCAGCAGCACAGTAATAGGGGTATTTCTTCCCCTGTGTACTATTAGGACGGATGGAATTTTTAATTTAATCAACTTAATCACTAATTAGAGACCCCTGAGCCCACAGGATACCTAGCCCCTGGTTTGCTTTGCTTGTGGTTTTCTTGTGATGTTTCTGCTTTTGATTGTTTATTCTGGGCTTCCTAGATTTGTCTGGGAAGTGTATAAGGGGTTGGTTTCTGAAGCTTGGATGTTGCTGCTGCAGCACCTGCTATTGAGTGTTTAGTTTGTTTAGTTTGTTTGCACTAACGCAATTACTTTTCCTTTCCTTTAGGCTGACTAATTTAGCGGCCCTTGGGACATAGTTGGGGTGGAAGCACCCTTCATTTTAGGAGTCCCTCAGATTGTTAAAATGCCTATCAGTCCCCACTCTGGCTCCTGTTCACACTAAAGCATAGGGCTACACTGCCTCTTTGACAGCAGTCTGTAAGCTACTGTCCCTTGTGTCTAGATTTTTTTACACATTCACCTGTCTTAGAAAATGTCTAAAGGCGGGTTTACACTGCACAACGTAACAGACGATTGTCAGGAATGAAGCATTCCTTCCCGCCAGTCAGCTGCTGGTTTAGTGAAGGAGACCACTGTATTTACATGCAGCGTTCTACTTCACATAATGAGAATGAGGGATTACTGTTGCGATCCCTCATCCCCATACAGAGTAATTGTTTCTGTCCAGAAGGCAGGCAGTGGCATGCTCCTGCAATTCACAGCCCGTCTGTTCAGGATTACCTCAGCTATTTGCACCTTTATGCTGTGGTGTCTTCTATAGCTGCCTCCTTAAGAACACAGAATTGTAGTTCCATACCTGCATGACTGGCCATCTTCTGGCTGTTGGCTAGTTATTTTAACTCTTGTGTTGAGGAAAGCATCCTGGTAGCTGAAGATTTTAGGCATCATATAAGCAGTTGCCGAGGCAGCTCCTTGAGCCTTATTGTACTTATGTCCTCTATATAGAGAAGAGATGCTGAGCCTTTGGAAACATAACGCAGTGGGGTTGAAAAGTGGGTGCACCCTGTCATTTCGAACTTGTCAATCCTTCAGATGGTAGAAACATCTCAGAGACGAGTGTTCTGTATTACAGCCGATTTGCATTCTTCTACTACTGACCTTCAGCTAGGTTGAGAATTGAACCTGGATGGGCATACAATTAGTGGGCTCTTAGAGTCCCTTGAGAAGTCTCTCTCCTCAAACCTCAAAAAATGTAATGCTACAGAAGATGCTGTCTGGTTCGCACCACAGACTCAGGGGGAAGCAGTCAGTGTGAAAGCAAACAGGATGGCACCAGATATGAGCCTGAGCTTAAGGAAGTGGGAAGGATCATGATATGGACAGAATTAAACCGAACCTACAGTATCTGTCTGCTATACCTCTTTGAAGTTATTTCAACATTGTTGCTGATCGACCAAGTCAATGTCTAGCAGTTCCAGAAGAATGGTCTCTGAATCCAGAGATCTTCAAGCAGATTGCCAAATGTGGGAAGTACCAGAGATTTATTTCAGCGTAATCAGATTCAGTGCTAAAATGGAAACATTATTTTGCCTTTATCCGGAGAACAATCCCTTGGCCGCGGATACCCTGTCCATTCCTTGAAGGTTTAGGCTGGCCTACATTTTCACACCAGTTCTATCATACCTAGGGTATTGCTAAAAATCAGGTTAGACCAGGCCATGGTAGATACTGTTTGTGCTGAAGAGGTCATGGTTCCCAACTAATGCAGATCGAGGGTGTTACTGCTTGAGCAGCCTGTATTTCTATGTAATCATGAAGACCCTGCCCCACTTTGGGTCTCGATCTACTAAATGGTCATGTCTCTCAATTTGAATGAGTCAAGGGTGTAAAGGCGCCTTCCTCTACCTGCAGAGGAAGAGGTTCAGTCTAACAGCCTCAAGGATGACCAGCCTCTATTACTATCTATAAGCCTCTCTGGTTCAGTGATGTAGACTTTGCCGCACTTTGATTCTCAATCTACCAAAATGTCATATTTCCCAACTCATTTACACTAATGAGCGAAAGGGTAACAATGTTTTGAACTTTTGACTTTCAGGCTCGATATCTCACCATCCATTAAAGCTTCAAACTGGAGACTACCATCATTTTATAGACAGTCATCTTGGTTATCTCATACATAAATTGGACTTGCAACTATTTAGCATATGTTTAGCTATGTAGATTCTTGTCATGTAACTTCATTGCTGCATTGTTACTGTTTACTAGAGATGTCGCGAGCGCGAACGCAAATTTCCTCAAATGTTCGCGAACGGGCAAACCGCCATAGACTTCAATAGGCAGGCGAATTTTAAAACCCACAGGGACTCTTTCTAGCCACAGTAGTGATGGAAAAGTTGTTTCAAGGGGACTAACGCCTGGACTTTGGCATGTCGGAGGGGGATCCATGGCAAAACTCCCATGGAAAATTACATAGTTGACGCAGAGTTGGGTTTTAATCCATAAAAGGCATAAATCACCTAACAATCCTACATTTTTTTGAACAACGTGGTTTAAAACATCCAGTGTGTGTATATGATCAGGTATGATGTTGTATCGATCAGGTAGTGTAAGGGTTATGCCCGCTTCACAGACATTGACAGACCAAACTCCCCTTTTAATGCACCGCAAACAACCGCAAACAGTCCATTTGCACAACCGCAAACTCCCCATTTGCACAAGGTTGGATGCCAAGCTAGCCATGTCCCTGTGATGTCATTGAAGGTTTCTTCCTCCACCCAGCCACGTACAACACCAAGGGTCCCCGAAAGGTGAATTGAATTGATTTTTCGAAAGGGGAGATGGTTAAAAAAACGCTGGCTCACTCCCCTTTGTTTTAATCCACGGTCAATGCGTCTGCGCCGTGCAATTTACTGTCACACCCGATATGAGTGTTGTCTTAACTAGTACTATTCTCATCAGTTTAATCCCTGTTACGTCCCATATCAGGGATTGCCTTTTGTGAAAAAAAATGTAGGCCGTGTACCTTCGACTGCCTTCACAGTGACGGACCAAACTCTCATACACCAAACTGAATTGATTTTAGGAACCGGGAGATGGAACAATCAGCTTGGTCGGTCCTCTTACTCCCAAATTGGGGCACTGCGCGTGCACAGAGCAATGTGCTGTGACACCCTATATGAGTGGTGTCTTAACTAGTACTATTCCTATCAGTTTAATCCCTGTTAAGTCCAATATCAGGGATTGACTTTTGTGAAAAAATTTTTAGGCCGGGTACCTTCGACTGCCTTCACAGTGACAGACCAAACTCTCATACACCAAACTGAATTGATTTTAGGAACCGGGAGATGGAAAAAGCAGCTTGGTCGGTCCTCTTACTCCAAAATTGGGGCACTGCGCGTGCACAGAGCAATGTGCTGTGACATTCTATATGAGTGGTGTCTTAACTAGTACTATTCTTATCAGTTTAATCCCTGTTACGTACCCTATCCAGGGACGTGTGTCGAATTGATTAACCATTGTCGAATTAACGAACCTTTACGACATCATAAAATAATTTAGTTCTGAGCTCGGTACTTGCTTTGTATTGGAATTGATGGGGATTTTTTTTTAATTGTCTGCATTATTTCTAATAAACTATTAAGAGAATTTATTATGATTTTTTATTTTATGTATTAAAAACCCATACAACTTAATAAAAAAGGTAAATTAATGTTTTTTTCTATGAAATATTATCCAGCCGATCGCTTTTGGTCTGACCATAATGAAGCAACGGCCTTATCATCTGGGGTGTGGTAACATTGCCAACACACTCATAGAGGTGATGATTGCTTCATTGTGATACGCAAGCCCCTTCACCACAACAAGGTAACGATCACGAAGGGGAATTGACACTTGTATGTGCCTTTATTTTTTGTTTTCTTTTTTGCAGCCACAGTGCTGCACCATAGGACAGAAAAATTAGGCATGTACACAAGCCTGAAAAATAACGGCATTGTTGCAGCCGCTGTTGCAGCAGCGGCCGGAAAAAAATGATGTTTTCCAGGCAGAAAAGTGACTAAAACATTGCGGCTTGAACCCTAGTTGGTGGTGGAGAATTCACGAAAGTCATGCGGTATGCAGACATTAAATACGTGGGGACTATTTTGAGGCCAAGGCATGTCATCAGGCCTTTTGTTACTCAAAGGTATCCCCCGCTTTCAGTCCTTTCAGGATCCATGCCTCATTCATCTTTATGAAGGTGAGGTAATCAACACTTTTTTGACCAAGGCGACTTCTCTTGTCAGTGACAATGCCTCCTGCTGCACTGAAGGTCCTTTCTGACAGGACACTTGAAGCAGGGCAGGCCAGAAGTTCTATCGCAAACTGGGATAGCTCAGGCCACAGGTCAAGCATGCACACCCATTAGTGAAGGGGTTCATCACTCCTCAGAGTGTAGATATCTGCTGTTAAGGCGAGGTAGTCTGCTACCTGTCGGTCGTGTCATTCTCTAAGGCTGGATCCCGAAGGGCTGTGGCGATGTGTAGGACTGAAAAAGCTCTGCATGTCCTCCATCAACAACACATCTGTAAATCGTCCAGTCCTTTGCCGCCGTGGTAGGAGGAGGATTACATTCACCTCTTGCCCAGTTAGATTCCCGTTGTGCTGTGACAACCCCCTTATAAGCTGTGTAAAGAATATTTTTTAGTATGGTTTTGAACTGCTGCATCCTTTCCGACTTTCGGTAATTTGCTTATACCGGGGGTCTAGTAGCGTGGCCACCCAGTACAGGTTGTTCTCCTTCATCCTTTTTATACAAGGGTCCCTCAACAGCATGAAAGTCCCCATTTGCACAAGGTTGGATGCCGAGCTACTCATTTCCCATTTCTCGTTCCTCACTGATGTCATTGACAGTCTGTTCTTCCCCCCAGCCACGTACAACACCACAGGTCCCAGATAGGTGACAACAACGAGCACCCTGGGGTGCCTGCTGTGGTTGGTCTTCCTCCTCATCAAAGCCACATTCCTCCTCATACTCATCTTCCTCAATTTCCTCTTCCAGCGTTGCCGCAGGTCCGGCAGACGATGACAAGGCTGTTTCTGATGGTAATGGTGACCACAACTCTTCCTCTTCACGCTCATCTACAGCCTGATCCAGCACTCTTCGCAGGGCACGCTCCAGGAAGAAAACAAATGGGATGAGGTCGCTGATGGTGCCTTCGGTGCGACTGACTAGGTTTGTCACCTCCTCAAAAGGACGCATGAGCCTACAGGCATTGCGCATGAGCGTCCAGTAACGTGGCAAAAAAATTCCCAGCTCCGCAGAGGCGGTCCTAGCACCCCGGTCATACAAATGCTCGTTGACGGCTTTTTCTTGTTGGAGCAGGCGGTCGAACATTAGGAGTGTTGAATTCCAGCGTGTCAGGCTGTTGCAAATCAAGCGCCTCACTGGCATGTTGTTTCGCCGCTGAATATCGGGAAAGTGTGCCATGGCCGTGTAGGAACGCCTGAAATGGCCACACACCTTCCTGGCCTGCTTAAGGACGTTCTGTAAGCCTGGGTACTTAGACACAAAGTGTTGTACTATGAGATTCAACACATGTGCCATGCACGGCACGGTGAAAACTTGCCCAAATTCAATGCTGACAACAAATTTGTTCCTTTGTCACACACCACTTTGCCGATCTCCAGTTGGTGCGGGGTCAGCCACTGATCCACCTGTGCATTCAGGGCGGACAGGAGTGCTGGTCCTGTGTGGCTCTTTGCTTTCAGGCAAGTCAACCCCAAGACAGCGTGACACTGTCGTATCCAGGATGTGGAATAGCTCCTGGGGAGCTGAGGGGATTCAGTTGATGTGCAGCCAGACGCCGCCGCAGAAGAGGACTCAGCCGAGGAGGATATCGAAGAGGATGGAGTAGGAATAGTAGAGGAGTTGGCAGTAGGCCTGCCTGAAAGTCGTGGCAGTGTCACCAACTCCGCTGCGGAGCCACGCATTCCATGCTTGTAAGCCATTAGCAGGTTGACCCAATGCGCAGTGTACGTGATATACCTGCCCTGACCGTGCTTTGCAGGCCAGGTATCAGTGGTCAGATGGACCCTTGCCCCAACACTGTATGCCAGAGCTGCCATGACTTCCTTTTCAATAACATAGTACAGGTTTGGGATTGCCTTTTTTGAAAATAAATTTTGTCCGGGTACCCTCCACTGTGGTGTCCCGATACCAATTTTTTTTTTGAAGGCCTCAGACTCCACCAGCTGGTATGGTAAAAGCTGGCGGGCTAAGAGTTCCGTCAAGCCAGTTGTCAGACGCTGGGCAAGGGGGTGACTCTGTGACATTGGCTTCTTATGCTCAAACGTTTCCTTGACAGACACCTGACTGTGGGCAGATGAGATGGAACTGCTGAAGGTGAGAGGCAGTGTGGCGGGTGGTTGAGAGGGGGCAAGGAGGACAGCAGTGGTTGACGTGGCTGAAGATGCTGGACCAGGAGAAGGATGGTGGCTTTGAGTTTGTGTGCTGTTGTACGCATGTGTTGATCCCATTGGCGTTTGTGATGTTAGATCTTGTGCCTTCGCAAAGCAGTTGTACCGAGGTGGGTTCTTTTGGAACAGGTTGCAAATGGCATTGCTGTTATCGGAGGCAGACACACAAAAAAATGCCACACTGCTGAGCTTTGCAATGATGGAATTCTGGTTGTGGCAACAGCATGCGTTGACTGGCGTGCTGTATGGCTGACCCTGGGTGCCGATACATGCTGTCTGACTGTGACACTAACTCCTTGCGACAACCTCCCCCTGCTTCCAACTCGTCTCCTCCTTCTCTCTGTCTCCCCTTCTGAACTTTCCCGCTCTTCTTCTCTTCGAGCAGGCACCCACGTGGCATCCGTGGACAGATCATAATCATCAACCGCTTCACTTGTATCTGACACCTCAGCAAACGAAGCAGCAGCGGGTACAACATCATCATCTTCATCATCACACTGTACGTACATGTGTGTAATCCTGCCTGACTGAGATATATCCCTGTAATCTACATCATCTGGCAATAATGGTTGCACATCACTAATTGCATCCAACTGATGTGTAAATAACTCCTCTGATGGATCAAGTGAAGCGGCTGTGGTGGCTGTGGTGGTAGTGGTGGTGGTGGCGGCAGGCGGGAGCGTGGTAACTTGAGAGCAGGTGACCGAAGCTGAGCTGGAGGATGATGGTGCGTCAAGGTTTTTACCGGAAGCTGTTAAAGATCGGGTGTCCTGTCTAAGCCAGTCAACTATGTCCTCAGAATTTTTCGGGTTCAGGGTAAGTGGCCTCTGAACACTGGGCATTATTCCAGGGCCAGTGGAAATCACAGCACTACGACGGCCTCTGCGGGGTGGCCTGTCTCTGCCTGTCATTTTTTTTTTTAGATAAGTGGTACTACGCGTGCTAGGTACTGTGCCACCCGGTATGAGTGTTGGGCACTAGCAGAGGGCACACTACAGTCTGTGGGCCTGACACACACACACTGGCAGGCAGGCAACTGAAATTCGATTAAAGTGTCCAGATAAAGTGCCTTATTTTAGGCAACATCCTGTGCCGCACGGTATGATTCATAGGCAGCACTGGCAAAGGGCACACTACAGTCTGTGGGCCTGACACACACACACTGTCTGGCAGGCAACTGAAATTAGATTAAAGTGTACAGATAAAGTGCCTTATTTTAAGGCAAAGTCCAGTGCCGCACCATATGATTGATGGGCAGCACTGGCAGAGGCCACACTACAGTCTGCGGGCCTGACACACACACATTGGCCGGCAGGCAACTGAAATTAGATTAAAGTGTACAGATAAAGTGCCTTATTTTAGGCAACGTCCTGTGCCGCACGGTATGATTGATGGGCAGCACTGGCAGAGGGCACATTACAGTCTGTGGGCCTGAAACACACACACTGGCCGGCAGGCAACTGAAATGGCACATGAAGCCTGGACAAAGCTTCGAGAGACTTCCTCCAACCTGTCCATAGGTCTTTTTTCTCTGTGGGAAGTGGATCATCCCAATTAGACTTCTCTGTGGGGAAGTCTCTTAACACCGTTTTACCTTGGATGGTAACAGGCGCTACGAATATCAAAGGATCATACTGTATAAGGTGCTTATGGTGGACAGGACTCATCTGCGTGTGAAGGGCTTTTCTTCCTTTCTGATTTGGAAGATAAATGTGTCTGCCTTTAAATCCCAGAGCAAACCAAGGCTCTACTGCTTGGGAAGTGAGTTGGTGCTAAGATCCAAGTACTTTAGATCATTTGAATGGTCTTGGGGTGAGATGGCCTCCATTAACTTAAGGCTGTTAGAGGCAATTTTGTGGAACCTCAAATTAAATAAAGCGAGCATCTCTTGAGCCCTTTTCAGGAGACTGATTGCTCTCTCATTAGTAGGTGTGGATTTCAAGCAGTCTCCCATGTAGAAATCTTTTTCCACAAAGGATCTGACATCTGACCCATACTTTGGTTCACCCACTCGGGCTGAATGTCTGAAAACATAGATAGTGACTGCAGGGGAAGGACTGTTTCTGAAGATGTGCACTCTCATTCAGTACACTACAATGTCTTCATTGGGGTCATTGTTGCGGTACCAGAAGAACCTCAAGTAGTTTCTATGTTCTTCCTTGATGAGGAAGCAGTGGAAATTCTGTTGTATGTCGGCCATAAATGCTACTGAATCTCTGCGGAAGCGGAGAAGTACCTCCAGAAGTCTGTTGCTGAAGTCTGGACCAGACAGTAAGACATCATTTAGCGATATGCCTTAACAGCTGGCGCTCGAGTCGAATACTACTCGTATCTGCCCTAGTTTTTTAGGATGATACACGCTAAATATGGGTAAATACCAACACTCCTCGGAGTCTTGGAGCGCAGATGCCATTTCTGCATGGTTGTTCTGGAATACTCTTTCCATGAAGGTAAAGGAATGTTCTTTCATCTCTGGTGTCCTCTGAAGTTTATGCTTGAGGGAGATGAATCAACTGTAGACAAGTTCTTTGTTGTTAGGTAAGAGTTGTCTCTGGGGTTTAAACACTAAAGGTGCGACTCAGCTTTTTTACTTGTTTTTTACTATTTCTTGATCCATGATATCCAAAAACAGCCTGTTTTCTATGGACATTGCGACCCTTCAGTCTTCTCTTGTCCTGTGGAAAACTGTGCAACCTAAGTAATCTTGGTCACCATGACAGGCGTGGTCTGCACAGAAAGGGATCTGTGAAAGGACAAGGCACAGGAGCTCTGTGTGGCAATTCTTTTATCAGGAAACTGCTCAGACATGGCTAAAATTGGGAAGGACATCAATTTTCAAGTGTGTTGGTGAGCATACTGTTGACTGAGGTCGGCTTGTGTGCTCCTCCTAGGCAGACTCTTCCAAGGAGTAAGACTATCTGGGCTTCTGGGTCCAGTTCCGGTATCAGGTGAGCTATATGTATCAGATGGGGGTGGTATGTTGCTACCTCTGGTGTAGGTATCTCAGACCGGTTGTCAGGAATGTGATTTCAGTCCAGTATGGTTGGCAGGGACAAGCAGGTCTGACCATCCATGGACTCTACATTGTACCCAGTTGCCTTTCTTCCCACCATATCAACAGTACCAGCACATGTCCTTAAGCAGTAGGAAAAACCGTGCCCTACAATAGTGAAGGTATCAAAGAAGGTGTATTTAGCTAAAGACCTGTTGCTTTGATCATCTATGATTACATATTTCTTGATCGCCTCATCTCGTTTGCCTACCGGATAAACACTGATACAAATTCTGTTTATTGAAAAGGTTCACCGTTTCATACAGCAAAAAAAGCAAAGAGGTGTGAAGCAATTCCCTTTAAAGTAGTTGTTGAAGCTTCGAAGGCTTCACCTAACAATACATGCTAGAAATAGGAATCATACAATTTACACATACAATTTTGCTGAATATGCTTTCTCACTGGATGAAAATTAAGTACTAAAAATGCAATATAATAGATTATATAAAATACAAAGACAAATAAATACAAAGACAAAGTCCATACAAATAGACCCTAGACAAGACAAAACATGACGTAACAATACATTACATATTCGCCCTAAAAGATAGACCATGATTGAAACCTTATAATATTATGGAGAGATTTTTGTTATTATTATTGTTCTTGTTCTTGTTATACCCCACATAGAACTGAGAGAGGCCAGGAAACCACTATAACCTTAATCCATTTTATTTTTTATAAGTCAGCCAGGGTTGCCAAATTTGGAGATATCGATCCCTAGAGTGATATGTCCAACCTATGAGTTCCTCCATCTGACACACCTGGCTAACTCTGTCCCACCACATTTCAAGAGTAGGGTTTAGTAGCGTTTGCCTACCGGATAAACACTGACAAGGCAGATTTTTTAGCAGGACTTCCCTCCTACGAGTCCTTTACAGTTCTCTGTACAATGAGAAGTGACTATCGGGGTGTCTATGTCAGTGTCTATCTGCTTTTCGTTATGCTCCTCTGCTTGGAAAAATACCTGAGAAGGTGGTCCAGGGTGTGAAGCCAGGTTGTGTTCTGTGCTACCGCATTCTGTGCATGTCATACTGACCTTACAGTACCTTGTGAAATGTGATGTTTTAGTGCAGCACCTGAAGCAAATGTTTTCTTTTAGGAATTTTTTGTGGTCCTCTAAAGACTTCTCTCTGAAGGCTCTGCATTTTAGTAGATAATGTGGTTTCTTGTGCAGGGGCATTGTTTCGTAAGATCTTTGGGTTTGTTCTCTTCATGAGAAGACTTAAAAGGACTGTAAAGAGAACCTGTGGCGGCAACATTAGCATTGTTGACTGCAACTGGTGTTTTATGAGGTTTGACACCAGAGGTAATGGGACATGACAGAGTAAAGTCAAAACTGGGATCATTTCTGATCCTTGCCTGTTGAGCAACAAAGTCTACAAACACCCTGAAGGGGGGAAATGGTACATTGTGAATCTGTTTATAACGGGAACCATGCATGATCCACTACTCTTGCAGATTATAAGGGAGTTTTTGGACAATCGGTTTAACACCTCTGGCGGTGTCCAGGAATGTTAGCCCTGGCAGATCTCTTTCTGCCTGAGCAACCTGTACCTCTTTTAACAAGTCACTGAGTTCCCTGAGTTTCTGCTAACTCCTACCCACTATTCTGGGAAAATTATTAATTCTCTTATATAAAGCATTTTCTATAGCTTCAATTGACCCATAACACTCATCGAGTGTTTCCCACACCATCTTTGCCTGGATAGTTTATGTTAATGTCTCTGATTCTTTTGGCGTGTTAAGCAGACTCGCTTCCAAGCCACTTTACCAAGATCTAACTCCTCACCACAGGAAAGATATAAGTGTTAGGGCGTTCTGGAAGGAGGCTCGCCATGCCCTGTAGTTCTCGGCCCAATTGATGAACTTTTTAAGTCCTTTGGTAATCAGTAGTGATGAGCGAGCACCAAAGTGTTCGGGTGTTCGGGTACTCAGTCCGGACACATGGCGATATTCGTGCGCTCGGCCGAGCACCCAAATATAATGGAAGTCAATGGAAGACAACCAGGCACCCCCTGCTCGGATGAGAGGAGGGTGCCTGGTCCATTGGAAAAGGTCAGAAAGTGACAGAAACACCACCAAAATGGATGTGGAACAGCATGGGGACCTTGTCTGGGTGCATCTTGGACTCCAATGTCGCTGCTGGGAACCATATTGTCCCAGTTGTCCACCACTTTTACATAGTGACAAAATCCCGCCCCCCAAATAAAAAAAAAGACATTAGGTAAAATTGTTAGGAAAAATTCTTTCCTATATATTTAATTGTATATGCAGTGCAAATGCTGGCAAAAATTACAAGGAAGAAGCACTCTGATACAGCCTGTATATTACATAAAGGAGGCCCCCATTCACATGGTGCTACAATTGTTCAAGTACACTGCTACACTCATAAAGCCTATGTACTAAGTGAAAGGGCTGGCAAAAATTACCAGGAACCGCCACTCCAATACACCCTTTATTACACATAAAGGAGGGATCATGCACACCCTTGAAAAATTATCATTGATGGCCTGCTAGTGACCCTCAAAAATATTTGGAGCAAAGGCCTGCTGGTTACCCTCTAAAACATTATAGTTAAGGGCCTGAAGGTGAGCGGACTCTATAAAAAAAATTGTAGTGAGGGCCCGAAGGTGAGCGAACCCCTTAAACATTGCAGTGATGGCCTACAGGTGAGCAGACCGCATAAAACATTAGAGGTGAGGGCCTGAAGCCGAGCAAACCCCATAAAACATTGCAGTAATGGCCTACAGGTGAGCAGACCATAAAAAGCATTGGAAGGGAGGGACTGAAGGTGAGTGAACCCCATAAAACATTGCATTGATGGCCTACAGGTGAGCAGACCGTATAAAACATTAGAGGTGAGGGCCTGAAGCTGAGCAAACCCCATAAAACATTGCAATTATGGCCTACAGGTGAGCAGACCGTATAAAGCATTGAGATAGACGAGGCGGCAAAACATAATAAAGTCGTTATTATGGGGGACTTCAACTACCCAGATATAGACTGGGAAAATGAAAGCTGTACATCCCATAAAGGAAACAAGTTCTTGGCAATAGACAAAGACAATTACCTTTCCCAACTGGTTCAGGACCCCACTAGAGGGAGAGCCATACTGGACTTAGTATTAACCAATAGACCTGACAGAACAACAGATGTGCAGTTTGGGGGACACCTACTAAATAGTGACCATAAAGTAATAACCTTCCAATTATTCTTCAAACGACAGTTTCTAAAGGGAGGAACAATAATACCAAACTTCAAAAAAGCTAAATTTAGCCAACTAAGCGAGGCCATAGGCCTAACTAACTGGGACAAAGTCCTCAAAAATAAAAATATAACCACACAATGGGAGATTTTTAAAAGCATTGTAACGTCTAATTGTGAGAGGTACATACCTTTTAGGAATAAAAGGCTAAGAAACAATAAGAAACCAATGTGGATAAATAGAACCGTAAAGAAAGCAATAAATGACAAAAAGAAAGCATATAAATCACTAAAACAGGAGGGGAGACAGGAAGCACTGATAAACTATAGGGAAAAAAATAGAATATGTAAAAAACTAATAAAAATTGCCAAACTAGAGACCGAGAGATTAATTGCCAAAGATTGTAAAACTAACCCTAAAATGTTCTTCAATTATATAAATAGTAAAAAATATAAATCTGAAGGAGTCGGCCCTCTACATAGCAATGAGGGGGGTGTTGCAGAGAGCGACGAGGATAAAGCAAAACTATTATATATTTTTTTCTCCACTATATTCACTGAGGAAAATAAACTGTCAGATTAAATGCAGAATGTAAAAGTAAATTCCCCATTAAAAGTGCCCTGTCTGAACCAGGAAGAAGTACAACAGCGACTTAAAAAGATTAAAATAGACAAATCGCCAGGACCGGATGGCATACACCCCCGAATCCTAAGGGAATTAAGTGATGTCATAGTCAGACCCTTATTTCTGATATTTACGGACTCTATAATAACAGGGAATGTTCCACAGGATTGGCGCATAGCAAATGTGGTGCCAGTATTCAAAAAGGGTCCAAAAACAGAGCCTGGAAATTATAGACCGGTAAGTTTAACATCTATTGTTGGTAAACTGTTTGAAGGGTTTCTAAGAGATGCTATTTTGGAGTATCTCAATGAAAATAAGCAAATAACGCCGTCTCAGCATGGCTTCATGAGGGATCGGTCATGCCAAACTAATTTAGTCAGCTTCTATTAGGAGATAAGTTCTAGACTTGACAGCGGCGAATCAATGGATATCGTATATCTGGACTTCTCCAAAGCATTTGACGCTGTACCTCATAAAAGGTTGGTATATAAAATAAGGATACTCGGACCGGGAGAAAATGTCTATAAGTGGGTAATTAACTGGCTGAGTGACAGAAAACAGAGGGTGGTTATTAACTGTACATACTCAGTTTGGGTTACCTTTAGGGTTCAGTATTGGGCCCTATTCTCTTTAACCACTTCAGCCCCCCTAGCTTAAACACCCTTAATGACCAGGCCACTTTTTACAATTCTGCACTATACTACTTTCACCGTTTATTTCTCCGTCATACAACTTACCACCCAAATGAATTTTAGCTCCTTTTCTTCTCACTAATAGAGCTTTCATTTGGTGGTATTTCATTGCTGCTGACATTTTTACTTTTTTTGCTATTAATCAAAAATGACCGAAATTTTAGCAAAAAAATGAAATTTTTCACCTTGTGTTGTAATTTTTTTTAAAAAAAACTACATTTCTATCTAAATTATTCTCTAAATGTATTGTTCTACATGTCTTTGATAAAAAAAAATCCGATAAGTGTATATTTATTGGTTTGGGTAAAAGTTTGGGTAAAAGTTATAGCATTTACAAACTATGGTGCAAAAAAGTGAATTTCGGCATTTTGAAGCAGCTCTGACTTTCTGAGCGCCTGTCATGTTTCTTCAGGTGCTAGAATGCCAAGATAGTATAAATACCCCCCAAATCACACCATTTTAGAAGGATGACACCCCAAAGTATTCGCGGAGGGGCATGGTGAGTTCATGTATCATTTCATTTTTTTTCACAAGTTAGCCGAAAATGACACTTTCTGAGGAAAAATAATAATAATAAAGTTTCCATTTCTGCTAACTTCTGGCAAAAAAAAAAAAATCTCCCACGGACTCACTATGCCCCTCAGTAAATACCTTGGGGTGTCTACTTTCCAAAATGGGGTCATTTGGGGTGTCTTTACTGTTCTGGCATTTTGGGCGGGGCTAAATTGTGAGCATCCCTGTAAAACCTAAAGGTACTCATTGGTTTTAGGGCCCCTTTGCGCATCTTGGCTGCAAAAAAGTGTCACTCATGTGGTATCGCCGTACTCAGGAGAAGTAGGGCAATGTGTTTTGGGGTGTATTTTTCCATATACCCATGTTGGGTGAGAGAAATATCTCTGTAAATTGACAACTTTGTATAATTTTTTTTAAAAAGTTGTCCTTTACAGCGATATTTCTCACACCCAGCATGGGTATATGTAAAAATACACCCCAAAACTCATTGCCACTTCTCCTGAGTACGGCGATACCACATGTGTGCCACTTTTTTTCATCCAAGATGCGCAAAGCGCCTAAATTCCCATGAGTACTTTTAGGATTTCACAAGGTATTTTTACGCATTTGGATTCTCACGCTTTAGGACCCTTAAAATGCCAGGGCAGTATAAATACCCCACATGTGACCCCATTTTGGAAAGAAGACACCCCAAGGTATTCCGTGAGGGGCATGGCGAGTTCACAGAAAAAAAAAAAAAATTGCCACAAGTTAGCGGAAATTGATTTTTTTTTTTTACAAAGTCTCATATTCCACTAACTTGTGACAAAAATTTTTTTTTTACATGAACTCACCATACCCCTTACGGAATACCTTGGGGTGTCTTCTTTCTAAAATGGGGTCACATGTAAGGTGTTTGTACTGCCCTGGCATTTGAGGGTCTCCGCAATCATTACACGTATGGCCAGCATTAGGAGTTTCTGCGATTCTCCTTATGTTGAGCATACGGGTAATGAGATTTTTTTTTTCCGTTCAGCCTCTGGGCTGGAAAAAAAAAAAAATTGAACGGCACAGATTTTTTAATTCGCATTGATCAATGTGGAGGAAAAAATCTCTGCCAAAATCAGTGACTGCGGTGCGTTGGGCTGGGCGCTAACTACCTAACAAGTAGCTAACTAACTGGCGGTGATAAGGGACCCTTAGGCCCCATTCACACGTCTGCAATTCTGTTTCGGGAACAGAATTGCGGACCCATTCATTTTTATGGGGACAGACTTTGTCCCGCTCGGATCTGCACTTCTGTTCCGCAAAAATATAGAACATGTCCTATTCTTGTCCACAATTGTCTATATAGTTCTGGCAATGTGCGGATCTGCAAAATGCGGAGAGCACATTGCCGGTGTCCGTGTTTTGCGGATCCGCAAAACACATATAGACATGTGAATGGAGCCTTACAGGGGGGTGGTCAGTGACAGGGGGGTGATCAGGGAGTCTATATGGGGTAATCAGGGGTTAACAAGGGGTTAATAAGTGACAGGGGGGGTAGTGTGGTGCTTGGTGCTACTTTACATAGCTACCTGGTCCTCTGGTGGTCAATCCCAGCAAGTGGGACCACCAGAGGACCAGATAGCAGGTATATCAGACGCTGTTAACAAAACAGCGTCTGATATACTTGTTTGATGTGACTTATTTTTCATCTACAGCCTGCCAGCGATTGATCATTGCTGGCAGGCTGTAGTATGGACTGTAGTATGGGTGCTCTTTGTGTAAGGACGGGGTTATTTCTTTTCTTTGTTTAGTTTTTGGTGGATCTGAGTTATTAAATGTAAAGAGACTGTATGGTCAGATTGTAATGTGTTTTTTGTTGTAACTTCTCTGTTTTTGTGTAACTTTTATGTTAGTGTGATTTTGTAAGAGGTTATTCTGATTTATAGAGGAAGTATTTTGTTTTAGTGTTTGCACAGGAGAGACAGTGTTTAGAGATTACTGGATTTTAGAGAAACAGTTTTGTTTGATTTTTTTTCTGTTGCTGGATTTTGGAGACACCATCTTGTCTTTCTTTGTGTGTCCGGCCATGTAGTTCTTTCGTCCATCTTTGATTTCATTTGTGTAAGACCATGCCATGTGGTTTTTTCGGCCATCTTTGATTTGCTTTGTGTGAAGAGCAGGTGCTTTTGGCAGACATATTGGTTATTTTGGTGCTGTAGGTTTTTACAAGGAATTCATTTCAGTTTGAGCTGGTTCACTTTTTAGATTTGGTGTCTATGGAAAGTGATTTGTTTGTTTTTGCCTCAAATCTCAGTTTTGTCCAGTATAGTTATTTTGTCTTTCTGTAACCTGTCTTTTTGTAACCTTTCTATGTGGAGTTTGATTTTGTTTTGGTAAGTTTTTGTCAAATGGTTGTCAAGAGCCACGTCTGACTCCATTATACCCGGGGTCAGGAAGTCGCAGCAGGTGGCTGCGCGCTCTATGTCTAAAGATCATGCTGTTACTTAATGGTAGCTTTCTGTGTTTGCCTTGCAATTCTTTTTGTCTCATTAAGGAATCCGAAGCCTCTTCTCCTCAGCTATTTCTTGTCTGTCACTCCCAACCTCCTTATAATCCCCCTTCCCACTTCTCTGGTTGTCAGATATAGAGCTTCCTGCCTGGACTTCTATACTGACCCACTGGAGCTGTGTAGCTGTTGTTCCTAGTTGTCGTACCAGAGCATTACCCTCCGAATCCCTGTTGGGCTTTTGTTGTCCGCTGTTGTCACCCACCTGGGCTTATATGTTTTGTCTGTATTGTCTGTCCTCTCCCTGGTGTTTTCATTTAGTGTTAGTGGTGAGGACTAGTGCTCGCACCGCCCTATTCACTACTTAGGGCTCAGCTTAAGGAAAGCCAGGGTTTAGGCACGTGATCGCCGTATGGGTGAAGAACCCGTCTAGGGACGTCAGGGCAGTCAGGTGCCAGCTTCAAGGGGAGTTAGGGGTCACCACCTTTCCCTCTCCCTTGGACAGGGCTTTCCCTTTTCCCTACCTTTGCATCACACGTCTGTGATCAGTACGCCGGTCGTGATATTATATCTGGCCCTTATTTTGTGTAGGTAGAAAAGAAATTTATTTATTTTTTCTCACTTTCTGCCTATTTAGAATTCAGTATGGATTCTATTGCTGCTTTGACAAAGCAACTTCAAGGCCTGTCTTTGGAGGTGGCAGGATTGAAGTCGTCGGTCCTCCAGCAACAGCAATTGCAGCAGACCGCAAGCCCAGCGGTTACTATGGGTAACCAGGTTGCTCCGGAACCCAAGGTTGTTCTTCCTGACAGATTTTCTGGGGGAAGGGACAGATTTGTGACATTCCCTGAGGCCTGTAAGTTATATTTTGTGCTGCGCCCCTACTCCTCTGGTAATGAAGAACAGCGGGTGGGGATTGTTATTTCCCTGCTACAGGGGGACCCACAATCCTGGGCGTTCTCTTTACCCACTGATTCCCAGGCTCTCCGGTCAGTGGATGGATTTTTTGGGTCCTTGGGTCTCATATATGATCACCCTGACCGAGTCGCCCTGGCTGAGTCGAAGTTACGGAGACTCCTATAGGGAGATCGGCCAGCAGAGGAGTTTTGCTCAGAGTTCCGTAGGTGGGCTACAGATACTCAGTGGATTGATCCGGCTCTCAGGAGTCAGTTCTGCTCTGGTTTATCCGAAAGGGTTAAGGATGCGCTTGCGCTGTATGAGACCCCATTTTCCCTTGATGCTGTTATGTCCCTTTCTATCAGAATAGATAGACGTCTTAGGGACAGAATGAAAAATCCTGAGCAATTAGTAACCCCTCCCAAGCAGCAGCTAGTCTGTATGGACCTAGACGAACCTATGCAGCTAGGAGAAACTACTCGTCAGGTCCGTTCTCCTGAGGCTCGCAGTAGGCATGGGGTTTGTTTTTTCTGTGGGGGGAGGGGTCATTTCATTAATGTCTGTCCTTCCATACCCAAAAACAAACGACCGTCGGAGAAACTACTAACCCCAGGCTGTGTGGAGGATGTCAGCTGGGGGGTATACGTTTCCTCCATACGAACGTCTCAATTTGTGTTGCCAGCGGTTGTTGTTTTTGGTGATAAGACGGAGACTATTTCTTTCTTTCTAGACAGTGGAGCTGGGGTTAATTTGATAGATGCCCATTTTGCCCAGACTATGTGTTTGTCTTTCTGTACGCTACAGAGACCTATTCCCATATTCGCTATTGACTCTGCTCCTCTGTTTCAGAGAAACCTTACTCATATTGTCCAAAACTTACACCTTCGGGTAGGGGACCACCATAATGAGTGTCTTTCATGTTATGTTCTGGAAGGCCTTCCCTCTCCTGTGGTATTGGGTCTTCCCTGGTTGGTAGTGCACAATCCTGTGGTGGATTGGCAGGCCAGGGAGATATTGGAGTGGAGTGAGCATTGCAGAGAAAATTGATTAAATAGCAATTGCTTAGTCGCCTCCACAGCTACTCTACCTACATTTGTTTCGGATTTTGAGGACGTTTTCTCTGAGAAGGGTTGTCTGAAGTTACCTCCTCACCATCCTTATGATTGCCCAGTTAACCTGATTCCCGGTGCAAAATTACCCAAGACCAGGTTATATAATCTTTTGGGTCCCGAGAGACAAGCCATGAAAGATTATATCTCTGAGAGTCTGGCTAAGGGACACATCAGATCCGCTTCATCACCCGTGGCTGCAGGGTTTTTCTTTGTTAAAAAGAAAGATGGGGGCCTACGTCCTTGCCTAGATTTCCGCGAACTAAACCCGATAACCATCCGAGACCCATACCCTCTTCCTCTCATTCTTGACCTGTTTAATCAGATTGTGGGTGCTAGGTGGTTCTCCAAACTTGATCTTAGGGGAGCCTACAATCTGATTCGTATCAAGGAAAGGGATGAGTGGAAAGAAGCTTTTAACACCCCTGAGGGGCATTATGAAAATCTAGTCATGCCTTTCGGTCTGACCAATGCTCCTGCTGTCTTCCAACATTTCGTTAACTATATTTTTAGTCATCTTATCGGCAGGTTTGTGGTGATATACCTAGATGATATTTTAATTTATTCGTCTGATCTAAAAACACACAAGGTACATGTCAGACAGGTACTGCAGGTCCTACGGACGGATAAATTATATGCGAAGATTGAAAAGTGTGTCTTCGCCGTTCAGGGGATACAGTTCCTGGGATATCTATTGTCTGCTTCAGGTTTCCGTATGGATCCTGGGAAGGTCCAGGCAATTCTAGATTGGGATCTTCCTGAGAACCTTAAAGCACTGCAACGGTTCTTGGGTTTCGCAAATTTCTATAGAAAGTTTATTAAAAACTATTCTGTGATTGTCAAACCCCTTACTGACATGACTAGGAAGGGGACTGATTTTTCTAAATGGTCTGGCGCCACTAAAATGGCATTTTCCTCTCTAAGGCTACATGCACACGACCGTTGCCTGCCTCCGCGTCCGCTCCTCCTTGAAATTTTGCGTCCGTCAAAAAAAACGGATGACGGACCGTTAATTTTGACGGATCCGATTTTTATGGCAGATCCATTGTAAAAATGCCTATCCTTGTCCGCAAACGTGAAAAAAAAATAGGACATGCACTATTTTTTGGACGGAATGAAAACACGGATCACGGATGCGGAACAAAAATGGTTGACCATCCGCATTTTTTGACGGACCCATTGAAATGAATGGGGAAGCATCTTATCAGTGAAAAAAAACGGAACGGACGCAGAAACAAACAACGGTCGTGTGCATGGGGCCTAAAGGAGATGTTTTCCTCGGTACCTGTACTAATCCAACTGGATGTCTCCTAGCCTTTTATTGTTGAAGTAGATGCGTCAGAGGTGGGAGTGGGGGCTGTACTGTCTCAGGGTCCGTCGTCTGGCAAATGGCGCCCTTGCGCTTTCTTCTCTAAAAAACTATCTGCAGCAGAAAGGAACTATGATATTGGCAATAGGGAGCTATTAAACTAGCGTTTGAGGAATGGCGGCAGTTTTTAGAGGGGGCAATTCACCCCGTCACGGTGATTGCAGACCACAAAAACCTTCTGTATCTCGAATCAGCTAAGCGTCTCACCCTAGACAAGCTAGGTGGTCTCTATTTTTTACCAGATTTAACCTTATCATCACTAATCGTCCTGGGGCAAAAAATACCAAGGCAGATGCATTATCTCGTAGTTTCCCTGGAGCGGGTAATGTGGGTGATCCGGTACCCATCCTACAAAGAGGAGTGGTTGTCTCTGCTGCACACTCTATTCTGGAGGGGAAGGTGTTAGAGGCCCAGGGGGACGCCCTGGTCTCTTGCCCCTCAGAGAAATTGTTTGTACCGTTAAACCTGCGTCTCGAATTATTAAAGGAACATCATAATTCAGCACTTGCTGGGCACCCGGGTAGTAAAGCAACCTTGGAGCTACTGTCTTGTCGTTTTTGGTGGG
>JAKVIS010001797.1:0-28541 GCA_033119425.1 Bufotes viridis
AAAATAGCAATACCCTGATTCTGGTGTCCCAGCAGTTGCAGGCCAGATTTCATAGTGTCTGCCAAAACACATATTTTGTTCTGGGGTGAAATTAATCTGGCAAAATAGCAATACCCTGATTCTGGTGTCCCAGCAGTTGCAGGCCAGATTTCATAGTGTCTGCCAAAACATATATTTTGTTCTGGGGTGAAATTAATCTGGCAAAATAGCAATACCCTGATTCTGGTGTCCCAGCAGTTGCAGGCCAGATTTCATAGTGTCTGCCAAAACACATATTTTGTTCTGGGGTGAAATTAATCTGGCAAAATAGCAATACCCTGATTCTGGTGTCCCAGCAGTTGCAGGCCAGATTTCATAGTGTCTGCCAAAACACATATTTTGTTCTGGGGTGAAATTAATTTGGCAAAATAGCAATACCCTGATTCTGGTGTCCCAGCAGTTGCAGGCCAGATTTCATAGTGTCTGCCAAAACACATATTTTGTTCTGGGGTGAAATTAATCTGGCAAAATAGCAATACCCTGATTCTGGTGTCCCAGCAGTTGCAGGCCAGATTTCATAGTGTCTGCCAAAACATATATTTTGTTCTGGGGTGAAATTAATCTGGCAAAATAGCAATACCCTGATTCTGGTGTCCCAGCAGTTGCAGGCCAGATTTCATAGTGTCTGCCAAAACACATATTTTGTTCTGGGGTGAAATTAATCTGGCAAAATAGCAATACCCTGATTCTGGTGTCCCAGCAGTTGCAGGCCAGATTTCATAGTGTCTGCCAAAACACATATTTTGTTCTGGGGTGAAATTAATCTTGCAAAATAGCAATACCCTGATTCTGGTGTCCCAGCAGTTGCAGGCCAGATTTCATAGTGTCTGCCAAAACATATATTTTGTTCTGGGGTGAAATTAATCTGGCAAAATAGCAATACCCTGATTCTGGTGTCCCAGCAGTTGCAGGCCAGATTTCATAGTGTCTGCCAAAACACATATTTTGTTCTGGGGTGAAATTAATCTGGCAAAATAGCAATACCCTGATTCTGGTGTCCCAGCAGTTGCAGGCCAGATTTCATAGTGTCTGCTAAAACATATATTTTGTTCTGGGGTGAAATTAATCTGGCAAAATAGCAATACCCTGATTCTGGTGTCCCAGCAGTTGCAGGCCAGATTTCATAGTGTCTGCCAAAACACATATTTTGTTCTGGGGTGAAATTAATCTGGCAAAATAGCAATACCCTGATTCTGGTGTCCCAGCAGTTGCAGGCCAGATTTCATAGTGTCTGCCAAAACACATATTTTGTTCTGGGGTGAAATTAATCTTGCAAAATAGCAATACCCTGATTCTGGTGTCCCAGCAGTTGCAGGCCAGATTTCATAGTGTCTGCCAAAACACATATTTTGTTCTGGGGTGAAATTAATCTGGCAAAATAGCAATACCCTGATTCTGGTGTCCCAGCAGTTGCAGGCCAGATTTCATAGTGTCTGCCAAAACACATATTTTGTTCTGGGGTGAAATTAATCTGGCAAAATAGCAATACCCTGATTCTGGTGTCCCAGCAGTTGCAGGCCAGATTTCATAGTGTCTGCCAAAACACATATTTTGTTCTGGGGTGAAATTAATCTGGCAAAATAGCAATACCCTGATTCTGGTGTCCCAGCAGTTGCAGGCCAGATTTCATAGTGTCTGCCAAAACACATATTTTGTTCTGGGGTGAAATTAATTTTGCAAAATAGCAATACCCTGAATCTGGTGTCCCAGCAGTTGCAGGCCAGATTTCATAGTGTCTGCCAAAACATATATTTTGTTCTGGGGTGAAATTAATCTGGCAAAATAGCAATACCCTGATTCTGGTGTCCCAGCAGTTGCAGGCCAGATTTCATAGTGTCTGCCAAAACACATATTTTGTTCTGGGGTGAAATTAATCTGGCAAAATAGCAATACCCTGATTCTGGTGTCCCAGCAGTTGCAGGCCAGATTTCATAGTGTCTGCCAAAACATATATTTTGTTCTGGGGTGAAATTAATTTTGCAAAATAGCAATACCCTGAATCTGGTGTCCCAGCAGTTGCAGGCCAGATTTCATAGTGTCTGCCAAAACATATATTTTGTTCTGGGGTGAAATTAATCTGGCAAAATAGCAATACCCTGATTCTGGTGTCCCAGCAGTTGCAGGCCAGATTTCATAGTGTCTGCCAAAACACATATTTTGTTCTGGGGTGAAATTAATTTTGCAAAATAGCAATACCCTGATTCTGGTGTCCCAGCAGTTGCAGGCCAGATTTCATAGTGTCTGCCAAAACACATATTTTGTTCTGGGGTGAAATTAATCTGGCAAAATAGCAATACCCTGATTCTGGTGTCCCAGCAGTTGCAGGCCAGATTTCATAGTGTCTGCCAAAACACATATTTTGTTCTGGGGTGAAATTAATTTGGCAAAATAGCAATACCCTGATTCTGGTGTCCCAGCAGTTGCAGGCCAGATTTCATAGTGTCTGCCAAAACACATATTTTGTTCTGGGGTGAAATTAATCTGGCAAAATAGCAATACCCTGATTCTGGTGTCCCAGCAGTTGCAGGCCAGATTTCATAGTGTCTGCCAAAACACATATTTTGTTCTGGGGTGAAATTAATTTTGCAAAATAGCAATACCCTGATTCTGGTGTCCCAGCAGTTGCAGGCCAGATTTCATAGTGTCTGCCAAAACACATATTTTGTTCTGGGGTGAAATTAATTTGGCAAAATAGCAATACCCTGATTCTGGTGTCCCAGCAGTTGCAGGCCAGATTTCATAGTGTCTGCCAAAACATATATTTTGTTCTGGGGTGAAATTAATCTGGCAAAATAGCAATACCCTGATTCTGGTGTCCCAGCAGTTGCAGGCCAGATTTCATAGTGTCTGCCAAAACACATATTTTGTTCTGGGGTGAAATTAATTTTGCAAAATAGCAATACCCTGATTCTGGTGTCCCAGCAGTTGCAGGCCAGATTTCATAGTGTCTGCCAAAACACATATTTTGTTCTGGGGTGAAATTAATCTGGCAAAATAGCAATACCCTGATTCTGGTGTCCCAGCAGTTGCAGGCCAGATTTCATAGTGTCTGCCAAAACACATATTTTGTTCTGGGGTGAAATTAATCTGGCAAAATAGCAATACCCTGATTCTGGTGTCCCAGCAGTTGCAGGCCAGATTTCATAGTGTCTGCCAAAACACATATTTTGTTCTGGGGTGAAATTAATCTGGCAAAATAGCAATACCCTGATTCTGGTGTCCCAGCAGTTGCAGGCCAGATTTCATAGTGTCTGCCAAAACACATATTTTGTTCTGGGGTGAAATTAATCTGGCAAAATAGCAATACCCTGATTCTGGTGTCCCAGCAGTTGCAGGCCAGATTTCATAGTGTCTGCCAAAACACATATTTTGTTCTGGGGTGAAATTAATCTGGCAAAATAGCAATACCCTGATTCTGGTGTCCCAGCAGTTGCAGGCCAGATTTCATAGTGTCTGCCAAAACACATATTTTGTTCTGGGGTGAAATTAATCTGGCAAAATAGCAATACCCTGATTCTGGTGTCCCAGCAGTTGCAGGCCAGATTTCATAGTGTCTGCCAAAACACATATTTTGTTCTGGGGTGAAATTAATTTTGCAAAATAGCAATACCCTGATTCTGGTGTCCCAGCAGTTGCAGGCCAGATTTCATAGTGTCTGCCAAAACACATATTTTGTTCTGGGGTGAAATTAATCTGGCAAAATAGCAATACCCTGATTCTGGTGTCCCAGCAGTTGCAGGCCAGATTTCATAGTGTCTGCCAAAACACATATTTTGTTCTGGGGTGAAATTAATCTGGCAAAATAGCAATACCCTGATTCTGGTGTCCCAGCAGTTGCAGGCCAGATTTCATAGTGTCTGCCAAAACACATATTTTGTTCTGGGGTGAAATTAATCTGGCAAAATAGCAATACCCTGATTCTGGTGTCCCAGCAGTTGCAGGCCAGATTTCATAGTGTCTGCCAAAACACATATTTTGTTCTGGGGTGAAATTAATCTGGCAAAATAGCAATACCCTGATTCTGGTGTCCCAGCAGTTGCAGGCCAGATTTCATAGTGTCTGCCAAAACACATATTTTGTTCTGGGGTGAAATTAATCTGGCAAAATAGCAATACCCTGATTCTGGTGTCCCAGCAGTTGCAGGCCAGATTTCATAGTGTCTGCCAAAACACATATTTTGTTCTGGGGTGAAATTAATCTGGCAAAATAGCAATACCCTGATTCTGGTGTCCCAGCAGTTGCAGGCCAGATTTCATAGTGTCTGCCAAAACACATATTTTGTTCTGGGGTGAAATTAATCTGGCAAAATAGCAATACCCTGATTCTGGTGTCCCAGCAGTTGCAGGCCAGATTTCATAGTGTCTGCCAAAACACATATTTTGTTCTGGGGTGAAATTAATCTGGCAAAATAGCAATACCCTGATTCTGGTGTCCCAGCAGTTGCAGGCCAGATTTCATAGTGTCTGCCAAAACACATATTTTGTTCTGGGGTGAAATTAATCTGGCAAAATAGCAATACCCTGATTCTGGTGTCCCAGCAGTTGCAGGCCAGATTTCATAGTGTCTGCCAAAACACATATTTTGTTCTGGGGTGAAATTAATTTGGCAAAATAGCAATACCCTGATTCTGGTGTCCCAGCAGTTGCAGGCCAGATTTCATAGTGTCTGCCAAAACATATATTTTGTTCTGGGGTGAAATTAATCTGGCAAAATAGCAATACCCTGATTCTGGTGTCCCAGCAGTTGCAGGCCAGATTTCATAGTGTCTGCCAAAACACATATTTTGTTCTGGGGTGAAATTAATCTGGCAAAATAGCAATACCCTGATTCTGGTGTCCCAGCAGTTGCAGGCCAGATTTCATAGTGTCTGCCAAAACACATATTTTGTTCTGGGGTGAAATTAATCTGGCAAAATAGCAATACCCTGATTCTGGTGTCCCAGCAGTTGCAGGCCAGATTTCATAGTGTCTGCCAAAACACATATTTTGTTCTGGGGTGAAATTAATCTGGCAAAATAGCAATACCCTGATTCTGGTGTCCCAGCAGTTGCAGGCCAGATTTCATAGTGTCTGCCAAAACACATATTTTGTTCTGGGGTGAAATTAATCTGGCAAAATAGCAATACCCTGATTCTGGTGTCCCAGCAGTTGCAGGCCAGATTTCATAGTGTCTGCCAAAACACATATTTTGTTCTGGGGTGAAATTAATCTGGCAAAATAGCAATACCCTGATTCTGGTGTCCCAGCAGTTTGCAGGCCAGATTTCATAGTGTCTGCCAAAACACATATTTTGTTCTGGGGTGAAATTAATCTGGCAAAATAGCAATACCCTGATTCTGGTGTCCCAGCAGTTGCAGGCCAGATTTCATAGTGTCTGCCAAAACACATATTTTGTTCTGGGGTGAAATTAATCTGGCAAAATAGCAATACCCTGATTCTGGTGTCCCAGCAGTTGCAGGCCAGATTTCATAGTGTCTGCCAAAACACATATTTTGTTCTGGGGTGAAATTAATCTGGCAAAATAGCAATACCCTGATTCTGGTGTCCCAGCAGTTGCAGGCCAGATTTCATAGTGTCTGCCAAAACACATATTTTGTTCTGGGGTGAAATTAATCTGGCAAAATAGCAATACCCTGATTCTGGTGTCCCAGCAGTTGCAGGCCAGATTTCATAGTGTCTGCCAAAACACATATTTTGTTCTGGGGTGAAATTAATCTGGCAAAATAGCAATACCCTGATTCTGGTGTCCCAGCAGTTGCAGGCCAGATTTCATAGTGTCTGCCAAAACACATATTTTGTTCTGGGGTGAAATTAATCTGGCAAAATAGCAATACCCTGATTCTGGTGTCCCAGCAGTTGCAGGCCAGATTTCATAGTGTCTGCCAAAACATATATTTTGTTCTGGGGTGAAATTAATCTGGCAAAATAGCAATACCCTGATTCTGGTGTCCCAGCAGTTGCAGGCCAGATTTCATAGTGTCTGCCAAAACACATATTTTGTTCTGGGGTGAAATTAATTTTGCAAAATAGCAATACCCTGATTCTGGTGTCCCAGCAGTTGCAGGCCAGATTTCATAGTGTCTGCCAAAACACATATTTTGTTCTGGGGTGAAATTAATTTGGCAAAATAGCAATACCCTGATTCTGGTGTCCCAGCAGTTGCAGGCCAGATTTCATAGTGTCTGCCAAAACACATATTTTGTTCTGGGGTGAAATTAATCTGGCAAAATAGCAATACCCTGATTCTGGTGTCCCAGCAGTTGCAGGCCAGATTTCATAGTGTCTGCCAAAACACATATTTTGTTCTGGGGTGAAATTAATCTGGCAAAATAGCAATACCCTGATTCTGGTGTCCCAGCAGTTGCAGGCCAGATTTCATAGTGTCTGCCAAAACACATATTTTGTTCTGGGGTGAAATTAATCTGGCAAAATAGCAATACCCTGATTCTGGTGTCCCAGCAGTTGCAGGCCAGATTTCATAGTGTCTGCCAAAACACATATTTTGTTCTGGGGTGAAATTAATCTGGCAAAATAGCAATACCCTGATTCTGGTGTCCCAGCAGTTGCAGGCCAGATTTCATAGTGTCTGCCAAAACATATATTTTGTTCTGGGGTGAAATTAATCTGGCAAAATAGCAATACCCTGATTCTGGTGTCCCAGCAGTTGCAGGCCAGATTTCATAGTGTCTGCCAAAACACATATTTTGTTCTGGGGTGAAATTAATTTTGCAAAATAGCAATACCCTGATTCTGGTGTCCCAGCAGTTGCAGGCCAGATTTCATAGTGTCTGCCAAAACATATATTTTGTTCTGGGGTGAAATTAATCTGGCAAAATAGCAATACCCTGATTCTGGTGTCCCAGCAGTTGCAGGCCAGATTTCATAGTGTCTGCCAAAACACATATTTTGTTCTGGGGTGAAATTAATCTGGCAAAATAGCAATACCCTGATTCTGGTGTCCCAGCAGTTGCAGGCCAGATTTCATAGTGTCTGCCAAAACACATATTTTGTTCTGGGGTGAAATTAATCTGGCAAAATAGCAATACCCTGATTCTGGTGTCCCAGCAGTTGCAGGCCAGATTTCATAGTGTCTGCCAAAACACATATTTTGTTCTGGGGTGAAATTAATCTGGCAAAATAGCAATACCCTGATTCTGGTGTCCCAGCAGTTGCAGGCCAGATTTCATAGTGTCTGCCAAAACACATATTTTGTTCTGGGGTGAAATTAATCTGGCAAAATAGCAATACCCTGATTCTGGTGTCCCAGCAGTTGCAGGCCAGATTTCATAGTGTCTGCCAAAACACATATTTTGTTCTGGGGTGAAATTAATCTGGCAAAATAGCAATACCCTGATTCTGGTGTCCCAGCAGTTGCAGGCCAGATTTCATAGTGTCTGCCAAAACACATATTTTGTTCTGGGGTGAAATTAATTTGGCAAAATAGCAATACCCTGATTCTGGTGTCCCAGCAGTTGCAGGCCAGATTTCATAGTGTCTGCCAAAACACATATTTTGTTCTGGGGTGAAATTAATCTGGCAAAATAGCAATACCCTGATTCTGGTGTCCCAGCAGTTGCAGGCCAGATTTCATAGTGTCTGCCAAAACACATATTTTGTTCTGGGGTGAAATTAATTTGGCAAAATAGCAATACCCTGATTCTGGTGTCCCAGCAGTTGCAGGCCAGATTTCATAGTGTCTGCCAAAACACATATTTTGTTCTGGGGTGAAATTAATTTGGCAAAATAGCAATACCCTGATTCTGGTGTCCCAGCAGTTGCAGGCCAGATTTCATAGTGTCTGCCAAAACACATATTTTGTTCTGGGGTGAAATTAATTTTGCAAAATAGCAATACCCTGATTCTGGTGTCCCAGCAGTTGCAGGCCAGATTTCATAGTGTCTGCCAAAACACATATTTTGTTCTGGGGTGAAATTAATCTGGCAAAATAGCAATACCCTGATTCTGGTGTCCCAGCAGTTGCAGGCCAGATTTCATAGTGTCTGCCAAAACACATATTTTGTTCTGGGGTGAAATTAATCTGGCAAAATAGCAATACCCTGATTCTGGTGTCCCAGCAGTTGCAGTCCAGATTTCATAGTGTCTGCAAAAAACACATATTTTGTTCTGGGGTAAAATTAATTTGGCAAAATAGCAATACCCTGATTCTGGTGTCCCAGCAGTTGCAGGCCAGATTTCATAGTGTGTGCCAAAACACATATTTTGTTCTGGAGTGAAATTAATCTGGCAAAATAGCAATACCCTGATTCTGGTGTCCCAGCAGTTGCAGGCCAGATTTCATAGTCTTTGCCAAAACACATATTTTCTTCTGGGGTGAAGTTAATTTTGCAAAATGGCAATACCCTGAATCTGGTGTCCCAGCAGTTGCAGGCCAGATTTCATAGTGTCCGCTAAAACATATATTTTGTTCTGGGGTGAAATTAATTTTGCAAAATAGCAATACCCTGAATCTGATGTCCCAGCAGTTGCAGGCCAGATTTCATAGTGTTCGTCAAAACATATATTTTGTTCTGGGGTGAAATTCAATTGCCAAAATAGCAATACCCTGAATCTGGTATCCCAGCAGTTGCAGGCCAGATTTCATAGTGCCTGCCAAAAAAAAACATATTTTGTTCTGGGGTGAAATTAATTTTGCAAAATAGCAATACTCTGATGCTGGTGTCCCAGCAGTTGCAGGCCAGATTTCATAGTGTCTGCCAAAACACATATTTTGTTCTGGGGTGAAATTCAATTGCCAAAATAGCAATACCCTGATTCTGGTGTCCCAGCAGTTGCAGGCCAGATTTCATAGTGTCTGCCAAAACACATATTTTGTTCTGGGGTGAAATTAATCTGGCAAAATAGCAATACCCTGATTCTGGTGTCCCAGCAGTTGCAGGCCAGATTTCATAGTGTCTGCCAAAACACATATTTTGTTCTGGGGTGAAATTAATCTGGCAAAATAGCAATACCCTGATTCTGGTGTCCCAGCAGTTGCAGGCCAGATTTCATAGTGTCTGCCAAAACACATATTTTGTTCTGGGGTGAAATTAATCTGGCAAAATAGCAATACCCTGATTCTGGTGTCCCAGCAGTTGCAGGCCAGATTTCATAGTGTCTGCCAAAACACATATTTTGTTCTGGGGTGAAATTAATCTGGCAAAATAGCAATACCCTGATTCTGGTGTCCCAGCAGTTGCAGGCCAGATTTCATAGTGTCTGCCAAAACACATATTTTGTTCTGGGGTGAAATTAATCTGGCAAAATAGCAATACCCTGATTCTGGTGTCCCAGCAGTTGCAGGCCAGATTTCATAGTGTCTGCCAAAACACATATTTTGTTCTGGGGTGAAATTAATTTTGCAAAATAGCAATACCCTGAATCTGGTGTCCCAGCAGTTGCAGGCCAGATTTCATAGTGTCCGCCAAAACATATATTTTGTTCTGGGGTGAAATTAATCTGGCAAAATAGCAATACCCTGATTCTGGTGTCCCAGCAGTTGCAGGCCAGATTTCATAGTGTCTGCCAAAACACATATTTTGTTCTGGGGTGAAATTAATTTTGCAAAATAGCAATACCCTGATTCTGGTGTCCCAGCAGTTGCAGGCCAGATTTCATAGTGTCTGCCAAAACATATATTTTGTTCTGGGGTGAAATTAATCTGGCAAAATAGCAATACCCTGATTCTGGTGTCCCAGCAGTTGCAGGCCAGATTTCATAGTGTCTGCCAAAACACATATTTTGTTCTGGGGTGAAATTAATCTGGCAAAATAGCAATACCCTGATTCTGGTGTCCCAGCAGTTGCAGGCCAGATTTCATAGTGTCTGCCAAAACACATATTTTGTTCTGGGGTGAAATTAATCTGGCAAAATAGCAATACCCTGATTCTGGTGTCCCAGCAGTTGCAGGCCAGATTTCATAGTGTCTGCCAAAACACATATTTTGTTCTGGGGTGAAATTAATCTGGCAAAATAGCAATACCCTGATTCTGGTGTCCCAGCAGTTGCAGGCCAGATTTCATAGTGTCTGCCAAAACACATATTTTGTTCTGGGGTGAAATTAATCTGGCAAAATAGCAATACCCTGATTCTGGTGTCCCAGCAGTTGCAGGCCAGATTTCATAGTGTCTGCCAAAACACATATTTTGTTCTGGGGTGAAATTAATCTGGCAAAATAGCAATACCCTGATTCTGGTGTCCCAGCAGTTGCAGGCCAGATTTCATAGTGTCTGCCAAAACACATATTTTGTTCTGGGGTGAAATTAATCTGGCAAAATAGCAATACCCTGATTCTGGTGTCCCAGCAGTTGCAGGCCAGATTTCATAGTGTCTGCCAAAACACATATTTTGTTCTGGGGTGAAATTAATCTGGCAAAATAGCAATACCCTGATTCTGGTGTCCCAGCAGTTGCAGGCCAGATTTCATAGTGTCTGCCAAAACACATATTTTGTTCTGGGGTGAAATTAATCTGGCAAAATAGCAATACCCTGATTCTGGTGTCCCAGCAGTTGCAGGCCAGATTTCATAGTGTCTGCCAAAACACATATTTTGTTCTGGGGTGAAATTAATCTGGCAAAATAGCAATACCCTGATTCTGGTGTCCCAGCAGTTGCAGGCCAGATTTCATAGTGTCTGCCAAAACACATATTTTGTTCTGGGGTGAAATTAATCTGGCAAAATAGCAATACCCTGATTCTGGTGTCCCAGCAGTTGCAGGCCAGATTTCATAGTGTCTGCCAAAACACATATTTTGTTCTGGGGTGAAATTAATCTGGCAAAATAGCAATACCCTGATTCTGGTGTCCCAGCAGTTGCAGGCCAGATTTCATAGTGTCTGCCAAAACACATATTTTGTTCTGGGGTGAAATTAATCTGGCAAAATAGCAATACCCTGATTCTGGTGTCCCAGCAGTTGCAGGCCAGATTTCATAGTGTCTGCCAAAACATATATTTTGTTCTGGGGTGAAATTAATCTGGCAAAATAGCAATACCCTGATTCTGGTGTCCCAGCAGTTGCAGGCCAGATTTCATAGTGTCTGCCAAAACACATATTTTGTTCTGGGGTGAAATTAATCTGGCAAAATAGCAATACCCTGATTCTGGTGTCCCAGCAGTTGCAGGCCAGATTTCATAGTGTCTGCCAAAACACATATTTTGTTCTGGGGTGAAATTAATTTGGCAAAATAGCAATACCCTGATTCTGGTGTCCCAGCAGTTGCAGGCCAGATTTCATAGTGTCCGCTAAAACATATATTTTGTTCTGGGGTGAAATTAATCTGGCAAAATAGCAATACCCTGATTCTGGTGTCCCAGCAGTTGCAGGCCAGATTTCATAGTGTCTGCCAAAACACATATTTTGTTCTGGGGTGAAATTAATCTGGCAAAATAGCAATACCCTGATTCTGGTGTCCCAGCAGTTGCAGGCCAGATTTCATAGTGTCTGCCAAAACACATATTTTGTTCTGGGGTGAAATTAATCTGGCAAAATAGCAATACCCTGATTCTGGTGTCCCAGCAGTTGCAGGCCAGATTTCATAGTGTCTGCCAAAACACATATTTTGTTCTGGGGTGAAATTAATCTGGCAAAATAGCAATACCCTGATTCTGGTGTCCCAGCAGTTGCAGGCCAGATTTCATAGTGTCTGCCAAAACACATATTTTGTTCTGGGGTGAAATTAATCTGGCAAAATAGCAATACCCTGATTCTGGTGTCCCAGCAGTTGCAGGCCAGATTTCATAGTGTCTGCCAAAACACATATTTTGTTCTGGGGTGAAATTAATCTGGCAAAATAGCAATACCCTGATTCTGGTGTCCCAGCAGTTGCAGGCCAGATTTCATAGTGTCTGCCAAAACACATATTTTGTTCTGGGGTGAAATTAATCTGGCAAAATAGCAATACCCTGATTCTGGTGTCCCAGCAGTTGCAGGCCAGATTTCATAGTGTCTGCCAAAACACATATTTTGTTCTGGGGTGAAATTAATCTGGCAAAATAGCAATACCCTGATTCTGGTGTCCCAGCAGTTGCAGGCCAGATTTCATAGTGTCTGCCAAAACATATATTTTGTTCTGGGGTGAAATTAATCTGGCAAAATAGCAATACCCTGATTCTGGTGTCCCAGCAGTTGCAGGCCAGATTTCATAGTGTCTGCCAAAACACATATTTTGTTCTGGGGTGAAATTAATCTGGCAAAATAGCAATACCCTGATTCTGGTGTCCCAGCAGTTGCAGGCCAGATTTCATAGTGTCTGCCAAAACACATATTTTGTTCTGGGGTGAAATTAATCTGGCAAAATAGCAATACCCTGATTCTGGTGTCCCAGCAGTTGCAGGCCAGATTTCATAGTGTCTGCCAAAACACATATTTTGTTCTGGGGTGAAATTAATCTGGCAAAATAGCAATACCCTGATTCTGGTGTCCCAGCAGTTGCAGGCCAGATTTCATAGTGTCTGCCAAAACACATATTTTGTTCTGGGGTGAAATTAATTTTGCAAAATAGCAATACCCTGATTCTGGTGTCCCAGCAGTTGCAGGCCAGATTTCATAGTGTCTGCCAAAACATATATTTTGTTCTGGGGTGAAATTAATCTGGCAAAATAGCAATACCCTGATTCTGGTGTCCCAGCAGTTGCAGGCCAGATTTCATAGTGTCTGCCAAAACACATATTTTGTTCTGGGGTGAAATTAATCTGGCAAAATAGCAATACCCTGATTCTGGTGTCCCAGCAGTTGCAGGCCAGATTTCATAGTGTCTGCCAAAACACATATTTTGTTCTGGGGTGAAATTAATTTTGCAAAATAGCAATACCCTGATTCTGGTGTCCCAGCAGTTGCAGGCCAGATTTCATAGTGTCTGCCAAAACACATATTTTGTTCTGGGGTGAAATTAATCTGGCAAAATAGCAATACCCTGATTCTGGTGTCCCAGCAGTTGCAGGCCAGATTTCATAGTGTCTGCCAAAACATATATTTTGTTCTGGGGTGAAATTAATCTGGCAAAATAGCAATACCCTGATTCTGGTGTCCCAGCAGTTGCAGGCCAGATTTCATAGTGTCTGCCAAAACACATATTTTGTTCTGGGGTGAAATTAATCTGGCAAAATAGCAATACCCTGATTCTGGTGTCCCAGCAGTTGCAGGCCAGATTTCATAGTGTCTGCCAAAACACATATTTTGTTCTGGGGTGAAATTAATCTGGCAAAATAGCAATACCCTGATTCTGGTGTCCCAGCAGTTGCAGGCCAGATTTCATAGTGTCTGCCAAAACACATATTTTGTTCTGGGGTGAAATTAATCTGGCAAAATAGCAATACCCTGATTCTGGTGTCCCAGCAGTTGCAGGCCAGATTTCATAGTGTCTGCCAAAACACATATTTTGTTCTGGGGTGAAATTAATCTGGCAAAATAGCAATACCCTGATTCTGGTGTCCCAGCAGTTGCAGGCCAGATTTCATAGTGTCTGCCAAAACACATATTTTGTTCTGGGGTGAAATTAATCTGGCAAAATAGCAATACCCTGATTCTGGTGTCCCAGCAGTTGCAGGCCAGATTTCATAGTGTCTGCCAAAACACATATTTTGTTCTGGGGTGAAATTAATCTGGCAAAATAGCAATACCCTGATTCTGGTGTCCCAGCAGTTGCAGGCCAGATTTCATAGTGTCTGCCAAAACACATATTTTGTTCTGGGGTGAAATTAATTTTGCAAAATAGCAATACCCTGATTCTGGTGTCCCAGCAGTTGCAGGCCAGATTTCATAGTGTCTGCCAAAACATATATTTTGTTCTGGGGTGAAATTAATCTGGCAAAATAGCAATACCCTGATTCTGGTGTCCCAGCAGTTGCAGGCCAGATTTCATAGTGTCTGCCAAAACATATATTTTGTTCTGGGGTGAAATTAATCTGGCAAAATAGCAATACCCTGATTCTGGTGTCCCAGCAGTTGCAGGCCAGATTTCATAGTGTCTGCCAAAACACATATTTTGTTCTGGGGTGAAATTAATTTTGCAAAATAGCAATACCCTGATTCTGGTGTCCCAGCAGTTGCAGGCCAGATTTCATAGTGTCTGCCAAAACATATATTTTGTTCTGGGGTGAAATTAATCTGGCAAAATAGCAATACCCTGATTCTGGTGTCCCAGCAGTTGCAGGCCAGATTTCATAGTGTCTGCTAAAACATATATTTTGTTCTGGGGTGAAATTAATCTGGCAAAATAGCAATACCCTGATTCTGGTGTCCCAGCAGTTGCAGGCCAGATTTCATAGTGTCTGCCAAAACACATATTTTGTTCTGGGGTGAAATTAATCTGGCAAAATAGCAATACCCTGATTCTGGTGTCCCAGCAGTTGCAGGCCAGATTTCATAGTGTCTGCCAAAACATATATTTTGTTCTGGGGTGAAATTAATCTGGCAAAATAGCAATACCCTGATTCTGGTGTCCCAGCAGTTGCAGGCCAGATTTCATAGTGTCTGCCAAAACACATATTTTGTTCTGGGGTGAAATTAATCTGGCAAAATAGCAATACCCTGATTCTGGTGTCCCAGCAGTTGCAGGCCAGATTTCATAGTGTCTGCCAAAACACATATTTTGTTCTGGGGTGAAATTAATCTGGCAAAATAGCAATACCCTGATTCTGGTGTCCCAGCAGTTGCAGGCCAGATTTCATAGTGTCTGCCAAAACATATATTTTGTTCTGGGGTGAAATTAATCTGGCAAAATAGCAATACCCTGATTCTGGTGTCCCAGCAGTTGCAGGCCAGATTTCATAGTGTCTGCCAAAACACATATTTTGTTCTGGGGTGAAATTAATCTGGCAAAATAGCAATACCCTGATTCTGGTGTCCCAGCAGTTGCAGGCCAGATTTCATAGTGTCTGCCAAAACACATATTTTGTTCTGGGGTGAAATTAATCTGGCAAAATAGCAATACCCTGATTCTGGTGTCCCAGCAGTTGCAGGCCAGATTTCATAGTGTCTGCCAAAACATATATTTTGTTCTGGGGTGAAATTAATCTGGCAAAATAGCAATACCCTGATTCTGGTGTCCCAGCAGTTGCAGGCCAGATTTCATAGTGTCTGCCAAAACACATATTTTGTTCTGGGGTGAAATTAATTTGGCAAAATAGCAATACCCTGATTCTGGTGTCCCAGCAGTTGCAGGCCAGATTTCATAGTGTCTGCCAAAACACATATTTTGTTCTGGGGTGAAATTAATCTGGCAAAATAGCAATACCCTGATTCTGGTGTCCCAGCAGTTGCAGGCCAGATTTCATAGTGTCCGCCAAAACATATATTTTGTTCTGGGGTGAAATTAATCTGGCAAAATAGCAATACCCTGATTCTGGTGTCCCAGCAGTTGCAGGCCAGATTTCATAGTGTCTGCCAAAACACATATTTTGTTCTGGGGTGAAATTAATCTGGCAAAATAGCAATACCCTGATTCTGGTGTCCCAGCAGTTGCAGGCCAGATTTCATAGTGTCCGCCAAAACATATATTTTGTTCTGGGGTGAAATTAATCTGGCAAAATAGCAATACCCTGATTCTGGTGTCCCAGCAGTTGCAGGCCAGATTTCATAGTGTCTGCCAAAACACATATTTTGTTCTGGGGTGAAATTAATCTGGCAAAATAGCAATACCCTGATTCTGGTGTCCCAGCAGTTGCAGGCCAGATTTCATAGTGTCTGCCAAAACATATATTTTGTTCTGGGGTGAAATTAATCTGGCAAAATAGCAATACCCTGATTCTGGTGTCCCAGCAGTTGCAGGCCAGATTTCATAGTGTCTGCCAAAACACATATTTTGTTCTGGGGTGAAATTAATTTTGCAAAATAGCAATACCCTGAATCTGGTGTCCCAGCAGTTGCAGGCCAGATTTCATAGTGTCCGCCAAAACATATATTTTGTTCTGGGGTGAAATTAATCTGGCAAAATAGCAATACCCTGAATCTGGTGTCCCAGCAGTTGCAGGCCAGATTTCATAGTGTCTGCCAAAACATATATTTTGTTCTGGGGTGAAATTAATTTTGCAAAATAGCAATACCCTGATTCTGGTGTCCCAGCAGTTGCAGGCCAGATTTCATAGTGTCTGCCAAAACATATATTTTGTTCTGGGGTGAAATTAATTTTGCAAAATAGCAATACCCTGATTCTGGTGTCCCAGCAGTTGCAGGCCAGATTTCATAGTGTCTGCCAAAACACATATTTTGTTCTGGGGTGAAATTAATCTGGCAAAATAGCAATACCCTGATTCTGGTGTCCCAGCAGTTGCAGGCCAGATTTCATAGTGTCTGCCAAAACACATATTTTGTTCTGGGGTGAAATTAATCTGGCAAAATAGCAATACCCTGATTCTGGTGTCCCAGCAGTTGCAGGCCAGATTTCATAGTGTCTGCCAAAACACATATTTTGTTCTGGGGTGAAATTAATTTTGCAAAATAGCAATACCCTGATTCTGGTGTCCCAGCAGTTGCAGGCCAGATTTCATAGTGTCTGCCAAAACATATATTTTGTTCTGGGGTGAAATTAATCTGGCAAAATAGCAATACCCTGATTCTGGTGTCCCAGCAGTTGCAGGCCAGATTTCATAGTGTCTGCCAAAACATATATTTTGTTCTGGGGTGAAATTAATCTGGCAAAATAGCAATACCCTGATTCTGGTGTCCCAGCAGTTGCAGGCCAGATTTCATAGTGTCTGCCAAAACACATATTTTGTTCTGGGGTGAAATTAATTTTGCAAAATAGCAATACCCTGATTCTGGTGTCCCAGCAGTTGCAGGCCAGATTTCATAGTGTCTGCCAAAACATATATTTTGTTCTGGGGTGAAATTAATCTGGCAAAATAGCAATACCCTGATTCTGGTGTCCCAGCAGTTGCAGGCCAGATTTCATAGTGTCTGCCAAAACACATATTTTGTTCTGGGGTGAAATTAATCTGGCAAAATAGCAATACCCTGATTCTGGTGTCCCAGCAGTTGCAGGCCAGATTTCATAGTGTCTGCCAAAACACATATTTTGTTCTGGGGTGAAATTAATTTGGCAAAATAGCAATACCCTGATTCTGGTGTCCCAGCAGTTGCAGGCCAGATTTCATAGTGTCTGCCAAAACATATATTTTGTTCTGGGGTGAAATTAATCTGGCAAAATAGCAATACCCTGATTCTGGTGTCCCAGCAGTTGCAGGCCAGATTTCATAGTGTCTGCCAAAACACATATTTTGTTCTGGGGTGAAATTAATCTGGCAAAATAGCAATACCCTGATTCTGGTGTCCCAGCAGTTGCAGGCCAGATTTCATAGTGTCTGCCAAAACATATATTTTGTTCTGGGGTGAAATTAATCTGGCAAAATAGCAATACCCTGATTCTGGTGTCCCAGCAGTTGCAGGCCAGATTTCATAGTGTCTGCCAAAACACATATTTTGTTCTGGGGTGAAATTAATTTTGCAAAATAGCAATACCCTGATTCTGGTGTCCCAGCAGTTGCAGGCCAGATTTCATAGTGTCTGCTAAAACATATATTTTGTTCTGGGGTGAAATTAATCTGGCAAAATAGCAATACCCTGAATCTGGTGTCCCAGCAGTTGCAGGCCAGATTTCATAGTGTCTGCCAAAACACATATTTTGTTCTGGGGTGAAATTAATCTGGCAAAATAGCAATACCCTGATTCTGGTGTCCCAGCAGTTGCAGGCCAGATTTCATAGTGTCTGCCAAAACACATATTTTGTTCTGGGGTGAAATTAATTTTGCAAAATAGCAATACCCTGATTCTGGTGTCCCAGCAGTTGCAGGCCAGATTTCATAGTGTCTGCTAAAACATATATTTTGTTCTGGGGTGAAATTAATTTTGCAAAATAGCAATACCCTGATTCTGGTGTCCCAGCAGTTGCAGGCCAGATTTCATAGTGTCCGCTAAAACATATATTTTGTTCTGGGGTGAAATTAATCTGGCAAAATAGCAATACCCTGATTCTGGTGTCCCAGCAGTTGCAGGCCAGATTTCATAGTGTCTGCCAAAACACATATTTTGTTCTGGGGTGAAATTAATCTGGCAAAATAGCAATACCCTGATTCTGGTGTCCCAGCAGTTGCAGGCCAGATTTCATAGTGTCTGCCAAAACACATATTTTGTTCTGGGGTGAAATTAATTTTGCAAAATAGCAATACCCTGATTCTGGTGTCCCAGCAGTTGCAGGCCAGATTTCATAGTGTCTGCCAAAACACATATTTTGTTCTGGGGTGAAATTAATCTGGCAAAATAGCAATACCCTGATTCTGGTGTCCCAGCAGTTGCAGGCCAGATTTCATAGTGTCTGCCAAAACACATATTTTGTTCTGGGGTGAAATTAATCTGGCAAAATAGCAATACCCTGATTCTGGTGTCCCAGCAGTTGCAGGCCAGATTTCATAGTGTCTGCCAAAACATATATTTTGTTCTGGGGTGAAATTAATCTGGCAAAATAGCAATACCCTGATTCTGGTGTCCCAGCAGTTGCAGGCCAGATTTCATAGTGTCTGCCAAAACACATATTTTGTTCTGGGGTGAAATTAATTTGGCAAAATAGCAATACCCTGATTCTGGTGTCCCAGCAGTTGCAGGCCAGATTTCATAGTGTCTGCCAAAACACATATTTTGTTCTGGGGTGAAATTAATTTTGCAAAATAGCAATACCCTGATTCTGGTGTCCCAGCAGTTGCAGGCCAGATTTCATAGTGTCTGCCAAAACATATATTTTGTTCTGGGGTGAAATTAATCTGGCAAAATAGCAATACCCTGATTCTGGTGTCCCAGCAGTTGCAGGCCAGATTTCATAGTGTCTGCCAAAACACATATTTTGTTCTGGGGTGAAATTAATCTGGCAAAATAGCAATACCCTGATTCTGGTGTCCCAGCAGTTGCAGGCCAGATTTCATAGTGTCTGCCAAAACACATATTTTGTTCTGGGGTGAAATTAATTTTGCAAAATAGCAATACCCTGATTCTGGTGTCCCAGCAGTTGCAGGCCAGATTTCATAGTGTCTGCCAAAACATATATTTTGTTCTGGGGTGAAATTAATCTGGCAAAATAGCAATACCCTGATTCTGGTGTCCCAGCAGTTGCAGGCCAGATTTCATAGTGTCTGCCAAAACACATATTTTGTTCTGGGGTGAAATTAATCTGGCAAAATAGCAATACCCTGATTCTGGTGTCCCAGCAGTTGCAGGCCAGATTTCATAGTGTCTGCCAAAACACATATTTTGTTCTGGGGTGAAATTAATCTGGCAAAATAGCAATACCCTGATTCTGGTGTCCCAGCAGTTGCAGGCCAGATTTCATAGTGTCTGCCAAAACACATATTTTGTTCTGGGGTGAAATTAATCTGGCAAAATAGCAATACCCTGATTCTGGTGTCCCAGCAGTTGCAGGCCAGATTTCATAGTGTCTGCCAAAACACATATTTTGTTCTGGGGTGAAATTAATCTGGCAAAATAGCAATACCCTGATTCTGGTGTCCCAGCAGTTGCAGGCCAGATTTCATAGTGTCTGCCAAAACACATATTTTGTTCTGGGGTGAAATTAATCTGGCAAAATAGCAATACCCTGATTCTGGTGTCCCAGCAGTTGCAGGCCAGATTTCATAGTGTCTGCCAAAACACATATTTTGTTCTGGGGTGAAATTAATCTGGCAAAATAGCAATACCCTGATTCTGGTGTCCCAGCAGTTGCAGGCCAGATTTCATAGTGTCTGCCAAAACACATATTTTGTTCTGGGGTGAAATTAATCTGGCAAAATAGCAATACCCTGATTCTGGTGTCCCAGCAGTTGCAGGCCAGATTTCATAGTGTCTGCCAAAACACATATTTTGTTCTGGGGTGAAATTAATCTGGCAAAATAGCAATACCCTGATTCTGGTGTCCCAGCAGTTGCAGGCCAGATTTCATAGTGTCTGCCAAAACACATATTTTGTTCTGGGGTGAAATTAATTTTGCAAAATAGCAATACCCTGATTCTGGTGTCCCAGCAGTTGCAGGCCAGATTTCATAGTGTCTGCCAAAACATATATTTTGTTCTGGGGTGAAATTAATTTTGCAAAATAGCAATACCCTGAATCTGGTGTCCCAGCAGTTGCAGGCCAGATTTCATAGTGTCCGCCAAAACATATATTTTGTTCTGGGGTGAAATTAATCTGGCAAAATAGCAATACCCTGATTCTGGTGTCCCAGCAGTTGCAGGCCAGATTTCATAGTGTCTGCCAAAACACATATTTTGTTCTGGGGTGAAATTAATTTTGCAAAATAGCAATACCCTGAATCTGGTGTCCCAGCAGTTGCAGGCCAGATTTCATAGTGTCCGCTAAAACATATATTTTGTTCTGGGGTGAAATTAATCTGGCAAAATAGCAATACCCTGATTCTGGTGTCCCAGCAGTTGCAGGCCAGATTTCATAGTGTCTGCCAAAACACATATTTTGTTCTGGGGTGAAATTAATCTGGCAAAATAGCAATACCCTGATTCTGGTGTCCCAGCAGTTGCAGGCCAGATTTCATAGTGTCTGCTAAAACATATATTTTGTTCTGGGGTGAAATTAATCTGGCAAAATAGCAATACCCTGATTCTGGTGTCCCAGCAGTTGCAGGCCAGATTTCATAGTGTCTGCCAAAACACATATTTTGTTCTGGGGTGAAATTAATCTGGCAAAATAGCAATACCCTGATTCTGGTGTCCCAGCAGTTGCAGGCCAGATTTCATAGTGTCTGCCAAAACATATATTTTGTTCTGGGGTGAAATTAATCTGGCAAAATAGCAATACCCTGATTCTGGTGTCCCAGCAGTTGCAGGCCAGATTTCATAGTGTCTGCCAAAACACATATTTTGTTCTGGGGTGAAATTAATCTGGCAAAATAGCAATACCCTGATTCTGGTGTCCCAGCAGTTGCAGGCCAGATTTCATAGTGTCTGCCAAAACACATATTTTGTTCTGGGGTGAAATTAATTTTGCAAAATAGCAATACCCTGAATCTGGTGTCCCAGCAGTTGCAGGCCAGATTTCATAGTGTCCGCTAAAACATATATTTTGTTCTGGGGTGAAATTAATCTGGCAAAATAGCAATACCCTGATTCTGGTGTCCCAGCAGTTGCAGGCCAGATTTCATAGTGTCTGCCAAAACATATATTTTGTTCTGGGGTGAAATTAATCTGGCAAAATAGCAATACCCTGATTCTGGTGTCCCAGCAGTTGCAGGCCAGATTTCATAGTGTCTGCCAAAACACATATTTTGTTCTGGGGTGAATTAATAGCAAATGAGCCTGCAGCTACTGGGTCACCAGAATCAGGGTATTGCTATTTTGCCAGATTAATTTCACCCCAGAACAAAATATATGTTTTAGCGGACACTATGAAATCTGGCCTGCAACTGCTGGGACACCAGATTCAGGGTATTGCTATTTTGCCAAATTAATTTCACCCCAGAACAAAATATGTGTTTTGGCGAGACACTATGAAATCTGGCCTGCAACTGCTGGGACACCAGAATCAGGGTATTGCTATTTTGCCAGATTAATTTCACCCCAGAACAAAATATATGTTTTGGCGGACACTATGAAATCTGGCCTGCAACTGCTGGGACACCAGAATCAGGGTATTGCTATTTTGCAGATTGAATTTCACCCCAGAACAAAATATGTGTTTTGGCAGACACTATGAAATCTGGCCTGCAACTGCTGGGACACCAGAATCAGGGTATTGCTATTTTGCCAGATTAATTTCACCCCAGAACAAAATATGTGTTTTGGCAGACACTATGAAATCTGGCCTGCAACTGCTGGGACACCAGAATCAGGGTATTGCTATTTTGCAAAATTAATTTCACCCCAGAACAAAATATGTGTTTTGGCAGACACTATGAAATCTGGCCTGCAACTGCTGGGACACCAGAATCAGGGTATTGCTATTTTGCCAGATTAATTTCACCCCAGAACAAAATATGTGTTTTGGCAGACACTATGAAATCTGGCCTGCAACTGCTGGGACACCAGAATCAGGGTATTGCTATTTTGCCAGATTAATTTCACCCCAGAACAAAATATGTGTTTTGGCAGACACTATGAAATCTGGCCTGCAACTGCTGGGACACCAGAATCAGGGTATTGCTATTTTGCCAGATTAATTTCACCCCAGAACAAAATATGTGTTTTGGCAGACACTATGAAATCTGGCCTGCAACTGCTGGGACACCAGAATCAGGGTATTGCTATTTTGCCAGATTAATTTCACCCCAGAACAAAATATGTGTTTTGGCAGACACTATGAAATCTGGCCTGCAACTGCTGGGACACCAGATTCAGGGTATTGCTATTTTGCAAGATTAATTTCACCCCAGAACAAAATATGTGTTTTGGCAGACACTATGAAATCTGGCCTGCAACTGCTGGGTTACACCAGAATCAGGGTATTGCTATTTTGGCAGATATGAATTGTCACCCCAGAACACAAATATATGTTTTGGCAGGACCACTATGGCAAATCTGGCTCTGCAACTGCTGGGACACCAGAATCAGGGTATTGCTATTTTGCCAGATTAATTTCACCCCAGAACAAAATATATGTTTTTAGCGGACACTATGAAATCTGGCCTGCAACTGCTGGGACACCAGATTCAGGGTATTGCTATTTTGCCAGATTAATTTCACCCCAGAACAAAATATGTGTTTTGGCAGACACTATGAAATCTGGCCTGCAACTGCTGGGACACCAGAATCAGGTATTGCTATTTTGCCAGATTAATTCACCCCAGGAACAAAATATATGTTTTGGCAGACACTATGAAATCTGGCCTGCAACTGCTGGGACACCAGAGATTCAGAAGTATTGCTATTTTTGCCAGATTGATTTCACCCCAGAACAAAATATATGTTTTTAGCAGACACTATGAAATCTGGCCTGCAACTGCTGGGACACCAGATTCAGGGTATTGCTATTTTGCAAATTAATTTCACCCCAGAACAAAATATATGTTTTGGCGGACACTATGAAATCTGGCCTGCAACTGCTGGGACACCAGAATCAGGGTATTGCTATTTTGCCAGATTAATTTCACCCCAGAACAAAATATATGTTTTGGCAGACACTATGAAATCTGGCCTGCAACTGCTGGGACACCAGAATCAGGGTATTGCTATTTTGCCAGATTAATTTCACCCCAGAACAAAATATGTGTTTTGGCAGACACTATGAAATCTGGCCTGCAACTGCTGGGACACCAGAATCAGGGTATTGCTATTTTGCCAGATTAATTTCACCCCAGAACAAAATATATGTTTTGGCAGACACTATGAAATCTGGCCTGCAACTGCTGGGACACCAGAATCAGGGTATTGCTATTTTGCCAAATTAATTTCACCCCAGAACAAAATATGTGTTTTGGCAGACACTATGAAATCTGGCCTGCAACTGCTGGGACACCAGAATCAGGGTATTGCTATTTTGCCAGATTAATTTCACCCCAGAACAAAATATATGTTTTGGCAGACACTATGAAATCTGGCCTGCAACTGCTGGGACACCAGAATCAGGGTATTGCTATTTTGCCAGATTAATTTCACCCCAGAACAAAATATGTGTTTTGGCAGACACTATGAAATCTGGCCTGCAACTGCTGGGACACCAGAATCAGGGTATTGCTATTTTGGCAGATTAATTTCACCCCAGAACAAAATATATGTTTTAGCGGACACTATGAAATCTGGCCTGCAACTGCTGGGACACCAGAATCAGGGTATTGCTATTTTGGCAGATTAATTTCACCCCAGAACAAAATATATGTTTTGGCAGACACTATGAAATCTGGCCTGCAACTGCTGGGACACCAGAATCAGGGTATTGCTATTTTGCCAGATTAATTTCACCCCAGAACAAAATATATGTTTTGGCGGACACTATGAAATCTGGCCTGCAACTGCTGGGACACCAGATTCAGGGTATTGCTATTTTGCAGAATTAATTTCACCCCAGAACAAAATATGTGTTTTGGCAGACACTATGAAATCTGGCCTGCAACTGCTGGGACACCAGAATCAGGGTATTGCTATTTTGGCAGATTAATTTCACCCCAGAACAAAATATGTGTTTTGGCAGACACTATGAAATCTGGCCTGCAACTGCTGGGACACCAGAATCAGGGTATTGCTATTTTGCCAGATTAATTTCACCCCAGAACAAAATATGTGTTTTGGCAGACACTATGAAATCTGGCCTGCAACTGCTGGGACACCAGAATCAGGGTATTGCTATTTTGCCAGATTAATTTCACCCCAGAACAAAATATATGTTTTGACGGACACTATGAAATCTGGCCTGCAACTGCTGGGACACCAGAATCAGGGTATTGCTATTTTGCCAGATTAATTTCACCCCAGAACAAAATATATGTTTGGCGGACACTATGAAATCTGGCCTGCAACTGCTGGGACACCAGAATCAGGGTATTGCTATTTTGCCAGATTAATTTCACCCCAGAACAAAATATGTGTTTTGGCAGACACTATGAAATCTGGCCTGCAACTGCTGGGACACCAGAATCAGGGTATTGCTATTTTGCAGATTAATTTCACCCCAGAACAAAATATGTGTTTTGGCAGACACTATGAAATCTGGCCTGCAACTGCTGGGACACACCAGAATCAGGGTATTGCTATTTTGGCAGATTAATTTCACCCCAGAACAAAATATATGTTTTAGCAGACACTATGAAATCTGGCCTGCAACTGCTGGGACACCAGATTCAGGGTATTGCTATTTTGCAAGATTAATTTCACCCCAGAACAAAATATGTGTTTTGGCAGACACTATGAAATCTGGCCTGCAACTGCTGGGACACCAGAATCAGGGTATTGCTATTTTAGCAAATTAATTTCACCCCAGAACAAAATATGTGTTTTGGCAGACACTATGAAATCTGGCCTGCAACTGCTGGGACACCAGAATCAGGGTATTGCTATTTTGCCAGATTAATTTCACCCCAGAACAAAATATGTGTTTTGGCAGACACTATGAAATCTGGCCTGCAACTGCTGAGACACCAGAATCAGGTATTGCTATTTTGGCAGATTAAATTTCACCCCAGAACAAAATATATGTTTTGACGGACACTATGAAATCTGGCCTGCAACTGCTGGGACACCAGAATCAGGGTATTGCTATTTTGCCAGATTAATTTCACCCCAGAACAAAATATATGTTTTGGCGGACACTATGAAATCTGGCCTGCAACTGCTGGGACACCAGAATCAGGGTATTGCTATTTTGCCAGATTAATTTCACCCCAGAACAAAATATATGTTTTAGCAGACACTATGAAATCTGGCCTGCAGCTGCTGGGACACCAGAATCAGGGTATTGCTATTTTGCCAGATTAATTTCACCCCAGAACAAAATATATGTTTTGGCAGACACTATGAAATCTGGCCTGCAACTGCTGGGACACCAGATTCAGGGTATTGCTATTTTGCAAAATTAATTTCACCCCAGAACAAAATATGTGTTTTGGCAGACACTATGAAATCTGGCCTGCAACTGCTGGGACACCAGAATCAGGGTATTGCTATTTTGCCAGATTAATTTCACCCCAGAACAAAATATGTGTTTTGGCAGACACTATGAAATCTGGCCTGCAACTGCTGGGACACCAGAATCAGGGTATTGCTATTTTGCAAAATTAATTTCACCCCAGAACAAAATATGTGTTTTGGCAGACACTATGAAATCTGGCCTGCAACTGCTGGGACACCAGAATCAGGGTATTGCTATTTTGCCAGATTAATTTCACCCCAGAACAAAATATGTGTTTTGGCAGACACTATGAAATCTGGCCTGCAACTGCTGGGACACCAGAATCAGGGTATTGCTATTTTGCCAGATTGAATTTCACCCCAGAACAAAATATATGTTTTGGCAGACACTATGAAATCTGGCCTGCAACTGCTGGGACACCAGAATCAGGGTATTGCTATTTTGCCAGATTAATTTCACCCCAGAACAAAATATGTGTTTTGGCAGACACTATGAAATCTGGCCTGCAACTGCTGGGACACCAGAATCAGGGTATTGCTATTTTGCCAGATTAATTTCACCCCAGAACAAAATATATGTTTTGGCGGACACTATGAAATCTGGCCTGCAACTGCTGGGACACCAGAATCAGGGTATTGCTATTTTGCAAGATTAATTTCACCCCAGAACAAAATATATGTTTTAGCAGACACTATGAAATCTGGCCTGCAACTGCTGGGACACCAGATTCAGGAGTATTGCTATTTTGCAAGATTAATTTCACCCCAGAACAAAATATGTGTTTTGGCAGACACTATGAAATCTGGCCTGCAACTTCCGGGAACACCAGAATCAGGGTATTGCTATTTTGGCAACTGAATGTCACCCCAGAACAAAATATGTGTTTGGCAGACACTATGAAATCTGGCATGCAACTGCTGGGACACCAGAATCAGGGTATTGCTATTTTCCCACATTAATTTCACACCAGAACAAAATATGTTTTGGCAGACACTATGAAATCTGGCCTGCAACTGCTGGGACACCAGATTCAGGGTATTGCTATTTTGCCAGATTAATTTCACCCCAGAACAAAATATATGTTTTGACGGACACTATGAAATCTGGCCTGCAACTGCTGGGACACCAGAATCAGGGTATTGATATATTGCCAGATTAATTTCACCCCAGAACAAAATATGTGTTTTGGCAGACACTATGAAATCTGGCCTGCAACTGCTGGGACACCAGAATCAGGGTATTGCTATTTTGCCAGATTAATTTCACCCCAGAACAAAATATGTGTTTTGGCGGACACTATGTCTAATCTGCCTGCAACTGCTGGGACCACCAGAATCAGGGTATTGCTATTTTGCCAGATTAATTTCACCCCAGAACAAAATATGTGTTTTGGCAGACACTATGAAATCTGGCCTGCAACTGCTGGGACACCAGAATCAGGGTATTGCTATTTTGCCAAATTAATTTCACCTCAGAACAAAATATGTGTTTTGGCAGACACTATGAAGTCTGGCCTGCAACTGCTGGGACACCAGATTCAGAGGTATTGCTATTTTGCCAGATTAATTTCACCCCAGAACAAAATATGTGTTTTGGCAGACACTATGAAATCTGGCCTGCAACTGCTGGGACACCAGAATCAGGGTATTGCTATTTTGCCAGATTGAATGTCACCGCAGAACAAAATATATGTTTCAGGCGGACACTATGAAATCTGGCCTGCAACTGCTGGGACACCAGAATCAGGGTATTGCTATTTTGCCAGATTAATTTCAACCCCAGAACAAAATATGTGTTTGGCGGACACTATGAAATCTGGCCTGCAACTGCTGGGACACCAGAATCAGGGTATTGCTATTTTGCCAGATTAATTTCACCCCAGAACAAAATATGTGTTTTGGCGGACACTATGAAATCTGGCCTGCAACTGCTGGGACACCAGAATCAGGGTATTGCTATTTTTGCCAGATTAATTTCACCCCAGAACAAAATATATGTTTTGGCAGGACACTATGAAATCTGGCCTGCAACTGCTGGGACACCAGAATCAGGGTATTGCTATTTTGCAGATTAATTTCATACCCAGAACAAAATATATGTTTTGTGGACACTATGAAATCTGGCCTGCAACTGCTGGGACACCAGAATTCAGGGTGATTGCTATTTTGGCAGATTGAATTTCACCCCAGAACAAAATATGTGTTTTGGCGGACACTATGAAATCTGGCCTGCAACTGCTGGGACACCAGAATCAGGGTATTGCTATTTTGCCAGATTAATTTCACCCCAGAACAAAATATGTGTTTTGGCAGACACTATGAAAATCTGGCCTGCAACTGCTGGGACACCAGAATCAGGGTATTGCTATTTTGCCAGATTAATTTCACCCCAGAACAAAATATATGTTTTGACAGACACTATGAAATCTGGCCTGCAACTGCTGGGACACCAGAATCAGGGTATTGCTATTTTGCCAGATTAATTTCACCCCAGAACAAAATATGTGTTTTGGCAGACACTATGAAATCTGGCCTGCAACTGCTGGGACACCAGAATCAGAGGTATTGCTATTTTGCCAGATTAATTTCACCCCAGAACAAAATATGTGTTTGACAGACACTATGAAATCTGGCCTGCAACTGCTGGGACACCAGAATCAGGAGTATTGCTATTTTGCCAGATTAATTTCACCCAGAACAAAATATGTGTTTTGGCGGACACTATGAAATCTGGCCTGCAACTGCTGGGACACCAGAATCAGGGTATTGCTATTTTGCCAATTGCATTTCACCCCAGAACAAAATATGTGTTTTGGCGGACACTATGAAATCTGACCTGCAACTGCTGGGACACCAGAATCAGGAGTATTGCTATTTTGCCAAATTCATTTCACCCCAGAATAAAAATATGTTTTGACAGACACTATGAAATCTGGCCTGCAACTGCTGGGACACCAGAA